>JAPYYX010003011.1:0-12779 GCA_030522605.1 Cremastinae sp. B BG-2022a
AATGAATATAAATCATCAATTAATTACTTGAAATAAGACGTCAAAGCTAATAATAACTTAACAAATTATGAGAAAATTTTTTTTTTCGTACTTTTTGCAGAGGTACCCCATTTTGACAACTGAGAAAAATTTTGTTTCTCATGAAAATTTTATTTCAGTTGAATATTGAATTTGTTTCCTTCAATTGTGATTGAAAAACAAAAAATTCAGCATATTTAAACCCTTGGAATCGGAAATTTTTCTTAAGTACCCCATTTTGTCCCCCCCCCTCCCCCATAGAAACAGAATAATCTGATATTTTGTTTAAATATATAAAAATTTGCAAAATTAAACAATAATTAACGAGATCATATCGAAATGTCGTCATAAATAAATCAGCGTCAGGAGCCGTTGCTGGTATACTCGATAACAAATGAAGCGTCTAATTCTCATTCAAACGTAGCGGTGTGTTCAAATAAATAATTTATTGAAATGAAATAGAATGGACTTACCTAAGGTGGAGGCGAAATGCGAATAGCAACGTTGCATCGGAGTAGTGGATAGAATTTCTATACGTCGAATAGGTATACGCGCTCACCTGTCTGCATTTAGTGATTGTTTACATGCGAGGTCATTGCCCGTATCTCGCTTACCTTTAGTTACATTCCGAGAGCTCCGCGCGAACGAACTTTATTCGCGAATGTGTACGTGCACGTGTACGGATCACGCTCTCGTGTATCCCCCGATCACGTCTCTGTATATTGAGATAGTTACGTTCAGCCGGTCACCGCGATAAGTGTATCGGCGTCTTTCGCGCTCGCACATTCACTACGTCCTTTAACAAGCCCGATCGACTCTCCGGCATTTCTCTACCGCGCGATGCTTAAGAGGCCAACAAACGGATCCCCATCCTTTCACCCAAGCTTTTACCAAATTATAATTAAACTGAGGATCCTCTCGAATCAAAACCATTTATCAGAGAAACTTTCAAAATTTGAATTTTTAATAAATTTTGATATTTCTTCTGGATCATGCGTGATATGATCGTTAATGCACTTTTCTGTTAATATTCATTCTTTTTTTTATCCTGAAAAGATGTCTGCTTGCTCCGACGATAGAGCAAATTAAAAAAATTGATCAATCCCGAGTGTCACTTGACGTGCAAGATTGATAAAAGAAAAAAGGGTCGGGGAGGAAGAGAGACAAAAAGTTTGGCGAACGTCGAGTGTCATCGAATCTTGCGATGATCTACTCAAATGAATCCGGCGGGTCCGTTCGCGCCCGTGTTTTGGGTTCATTGAACTCGAGCGCTCCTCGTGAAACGCGTATTATACATCGAGCACGGGGCCGGGTGAACGAGAAGTCTCCTGCTCTCGTTATGACGAATCTCCGTAGCCTCGAAACCTCTCGTTACTCCCTCTTAGTATTTATTTCTTTGCTCTCTTTTTCTTATTTCGTCAACGTTATCGTCGCAATGTCGAGGAGCCTCTCCTGGAACGTGTATCTCACGGCACCGGGAGAGACGACGCAAGAGTCCTGCCTCGAAACACATAACACGACGCGCGGCTAATTTACCTCTGACGATTCGGTCACGCCGATCGACATCCCCATTATTTTTGCCCTCTTCGAATCACCGTAGATTTCATTGAAACTAATAATCGATGCCGACTTTGATATTATAGATGCGCTGAGAATTTTTCGTTATCGATTGACCCACAGCGCTAACGATTCGTCTCCGAGAGAGTTCAAAGATCATCCCCGGACTCGTGCGATGAGAGACGTTTTCTAGTGTCCTGCGAGGACACATCGTGTGCATGAACTTTTGGATATTTTTTCGAATATTACCGGTGAATAATATTTTAAAAATTCTCTTCGAAGTGAGATTCAAATTGAAGCAATATTTCTTTTTTTTTTCTGGAATCGAATACGAATTGCGTATGCCTTTTGGAAGAATGTTAAATGCGCGACCGATCGAAGACTCACACAAAATTTCGACTTCGCAAACTCACGGTATATAGACTCGTTTGCAAACTGGGTCAGCGTTAGTTATTTATTCTGTGTGACCGACAGTTGACTCGTACGAGCTCACAAACGGATTGTCAAAGTAGCAATGACCCGAGCATGCACGCGAACGTTTCTCTCGGCAGATTCGATCATCGAGACAATTGCCTTCATAGAAAGTGCACCCAGTTTTATGTTCTCCGTCCTAATACATTTTTTCAAATTTTTGGGCGAGATAAAATTTTAAACTATACTTCTAAATATTGAAAAAAAAAAATTATTCTGATTGTAAAATGCAAAGGCTTGATTTTATTTTAAGTTTTTGGTCCTTTTCAAATAAAATTTGTTTCGAATTAAGAATTAAAATGTATGAGATAACTTTTATTCCTTCTTGGTAAATGCAGTTGAAGTTTGAGATACGGTAAAAAAGTTGTGCTTTGGTTACGTAAAAATATTTTGCAAGTAAAAGTGAAAAAAAATATTCAATTAAAATACAAATGATAACGTTCAAAGCCTAAATTGAAATACATATAATGCTTTGTACGCATCTATGTACACAAACATATGTTATAAAATGATAATTATCACTTATTCTGAGTGTCATTCACAACTGATTCTACTATGAAGCTCAGTTTAGAAAAAATATCGAAAAAAACGATTGGAAACCGGAAGGAGTATTATCTTTAATTTTTAATTGACATAATGAGAGAGTGAAAGAGTTTCTATTTTTTACTCCGTTTCCATATCAGCTCCCGTTGACCCATCAATTTTTATATACTTGATGACAGCAGCGATCGGAACCTTGACTTCTGTCTCGCTAAAAGTTATAAATAGCCAGCGATAAACTTTAATTTCAATCTGGCATAAATAATTATGTGATAACTTACACTAGCGTAAATAATTATTATCTAAAAATAAGATACATATATGAAAAAATATATTAAAAGCTTAATCACATTTTAATAAAAAATAAATACTATATTTAATCGATACAATAAATTATTTTACGAGGAGCACAAAAATGTTAAGGATAAGAAATGTATAATCATCAAAATTATCATTCTAATCACCACATTGCTCCATTGTTATACGTCAGAATAATTGTTTGAATGACGATAAGGAAGACACGTGTTTCATAAATGTGGAACGATTGTTTTTTTAACGATGCTATCGTAAGAATGCTGAAATTTTGCAATTGAATAATTACAATTTGATTCGTACAAAAATATTGCGAGTTAGCACAGAAACATATGTGGAACATTTTCGTTACGAAACTCCGAAGTTTGGAAAGTGAGGTGTTCCAGTTTTTCTTTTTTTTTCCTTTCGAAAACTCTTCTCCAAAAATTACTTAAATAATTGTTTCGAGAATAAATTGTGAAAAAGAAAATGGAAATGAAATGTGAGCGGAATATAATTAACTATGTTTATCAAAATTGTTATAAAAAATAAATTATTGTGATCTGTTACAAAATAATAAACAAAAGTGACATTTCATTTTGAAAATCTTCATAATTTGAGATAGAATTGATTGAATTAGGAATTGACTTAATAATGGCACATATTAGATATTTAACATCGAAATTGCAAACACAGTTGAGCTGACTAGTTTCGGCTCCGAATTTCGAATTTGAAATCGAAAAAAAAAAACAAATGTGAGTGCTGAACGGATTTAAGTTTTTCTAGTTAGAATTTCTCGCGATTTAAGGTAATACAGAGGAGAATGATTGAGGCAAAATCGACCGCAGTCGTGAGCTTTCGAACGGGTTTAATTTCTAACGGCTAATATTCGGCCGGTCCGTCTGGCGTTTTTGGGAACTCCGTTATTTCTTTGCGGGTTCAAATCATCTCTCTTTCTCTCTCATCTTGTGATCGGTGCTTGCTCTGTTCCCGTGATCTTGGTCCACTTATCCATTCATCGTTTTTTTCTGATTTTCTTTGGAGCCAAAACTATGAAGAGTGTGTCAAGTTTTCGCCTCTTTTTTTCTCGTGTCATTCTTCCCGTTTGCTTGCGACTCAATTTCTCGAATGAACGAAATTCTATACAGATGGTCTAAATAAAAATAAAATAGCTCTAAAATATACGCGTCTCAGAGCGTGTGGTAAAAAATAGGTTATACATATTAACATGTAATTTATTTTTCACATTATAATCGTGGATGTATAATAGTGATGAATTTTCACAAAAGACCCATTACGAGGTAATTTCAAAATCTAAAAATAAAATTAAAGATAAAAATCAATTATCAGATAAAAAGTTCGAACAAAATATTTACCGATTCCATTTTTTTTATAGCTCGTGAGAAATTTTAATTTTATTCACCCACACTCGACAACTACAAATATTTATTTTAGTCCGTAGTGCGTGCCAAAGAAGATGGTGGTATAATAATAATGGAAATATATAATAATGAACTTTCTGCGTAAATACGCATCGCAGTAGTCCTAAAATTCACAAACACAAAATTCATAAACTGAAATCAATCGTAAGATAAAAAGTTTGAACAAAATGTTTGTCGAATTTTTATTCGAGCGTATGGCAAAATATTCACTCGTACGAAATCAACAGATATTTCATTCGAAATGTTTAACTTATGTTTTATTTTTAGATTCACAAATTAGTTCTTTCTGTTTGCTCATGAGAAAACTTATCATTGATATGTCAAATTGTGGTTATATCGCGAATTTTCTACTTTCAATTATGGACGACGAACGATTACATTCACTTTCCTATACTTGAATTTAATTGGAATTTTTAATTCAATTTCATTTTTTACTTTCAATTCAATTTTCAACAGAATTTATGCTGGCAATTTGCAATTATCTATTTGACTTGTGTTTCCATTTTAACTATCTTAAAAAATGAACAGCGCAAAATTTTCATAATTTAATGATTTTCGCCTACGTATCATTTATTTCAATTGCGGTTATTAGCGAATCGCACCAGGTTTATAAGTTGAAACAGTATGGAAATTTACAACGTTTCTTATGATCTCTAGCATCGTTATCGTAAGGAACAATAACGAATTTTATGTTTACTCAATTCTATTTCACACTCACTGTAATGTAAAATACAATTTTACAAGACATAAAATGCTAATCAATCAATTTAAAGAGACAGGACACATTGAAATTTGGGATGTGTATAAAAACAAACCTAAAAGACGATAATAACAATTATAAATATTATTGATACTGATAATTTTCAATTGATAATATTATAAATTGATGTAATATTATACCAAAAGTATAATAAGGTGATGATTGAGTGTCTTATATCGTACGAAATCAAACTATGCTTTTTTCTCTACAAATAAATAATTTTTTCCCGAAAAAGAGAACCAGTTTGTTCACTTTACATCAAAGAGCATAATGTGCATGAAACTTTACATTTTCTAAATTATAAAAAATATCTGAGAATGTAGAAAATCCGTTTTGCATTTATCTCTCTGATACTCATACGTGTTGAACCTCGCGTTAAGTAAATTTGAATATACTTTTAAGACATTTTTTAGTGAATATTAATTGGAAAGGTAAAAAACTACATATCTGTGAATGTATTTTCGAAACAAGAGGAAAACCGTATCATATTTGAAGATGATACATAGTTTTACCAATCCGGTGGATTGGAGCCTATTATATGAAATCGATTTCTTTATCGGAGAGCAAATAGCTATAATCGAACAAATGAACACCGTAAGCCGAGGTCCCGATAATCCATTCGAATAATCATTATCCGTCTCGATTTGATCTGAAGAAATTTCCAGGTAGGCTATCATCACGAGAATAATGCTGGATGGCAACAATCGCGATTGCATACTATCTCGGCAGGGTTTATCCGCACGGTGTACGTTACCGAGCAGTGTCTTCCTCTCTCGATACGGTCGACGAGTCACAATAAGACAGCGATACGTTTAGTATTTTTTTCTTAATTATTTAACAAACTGACCGATATTTTTCCGTAAAAAATCATTAAAAAATCAGCATCTATTCTTTACGTCTATTTATTTTAAAAAATTTTGTGATGTTTTCAATTGCACTGCATGCATGTGTACTCGGATGAGAATCGAACATTTTATAACTATTATAACTATATTATATAGCAAATGTCTAAATCTAAAAGTATTTTACATCATGCTTTAACGTATTATATCCTACTATAATTTATATTACGATCAACTATTAATTCTAATAAATTTTCTATATTTTATCATCTAGTGAATTTCGTTGTGTATGTGTTTACAGTCGCCGTGTGTGTATTTTATAGTTGACAACAACCGTTCTATAATTGTTTGAACTTTACGCATCATGATAAAAATTGCATCCACAAGCATATTCAATTGTACCATAATAAAGTACATGCATTACTAAAATTTATACCGTAACTCATTATATCATCATCAGCAATGTATCGATTATTATTATTTTATTGGTGGATATTTTTTTGGTATACATTGTTCGTGTAATACGGTCACGGTGTTTGCATGCGGAAATGTACGTGAGAAGGATAGAGAGGGATGAGCTCGGTAAGAGAGAAGAGAGCCGTGACTCGCCCGGGATCAGGCGCTTGTGAATTCTCGGCCTTATACCCGTTACCATCACTGACCATTGCCAACTGACGGGTCACCGACCTCACGGAGAAAGAGAGCTTCGTTGCAGCCGAAATTTCAAAGTGTTTTGCTCTCCCGCTGCGCTTCAATCTCTCTCTCTCTTTCTTTCCTTCTTTTTATTCTCGATATGTTCACTCGCTGCCCAATCGCTCTGATCTTCGCCGGATATCTCGTTGACGTGTCCGTTCGCGAGATAAAAGCGGTACATATATTGTAACCATCAAGTCGCATGCACTCGCCTCCCGAAACTTAACGAAGGGAGATATATACAAACGTCGAATGTGCCTCGTCGCGATCGCAAATTTCGTCCTCTCGACAAGAAATCGCCAGCTCTTTTATTCCCTCTCGAAAGATCAAATTACGCGAACGAACGATCGAGCGTACCGTTAAAAAATGACACTTTGAACTCGAGAACGCGTCGACGAGTTTTTCGCCCAGTCACCCGCTGCCCTCGCGAACGGGCAACCGGCGCGTTGGGGAAGCGAGAGAAACGCCCACGGCCGCGTTCGCCCTACTTTTGGAAAAAATAAACTTTTTTTCCGAATACGGCGCTAATTTTCAAAGATCCCGCGCTGTTGTTGGTCCAAAAAAATGGTTATCCTTCGGATTTTTCATATTTCGTCGTGAAAAAATTGCTTCTGACAGTTTTTGAGGAGCAAGCGCCGATTGAGCAAAGCTGTCGAATCGGCTTTGGAAGGCGTTCGCAATTTTAGTTACGCGCTCGATTTTTTTTCGATCGACGTACATACACGCGCGGATTCGTGCACTTTTGGCCAACCGACGATGTCGATGTTGCAAATACGAATCAAAATTTAGCATTGTTACATTTTTTTCTGCTGCGTCACTGCCGAAAACTCTCGTTGAATAGGTCAAATTATGTAATTTCGCATGTGGAAGACAAACTAATATACGAGTAAAATTACATGAACCATATATAAGGCACGTCTGAAATTTAATTTTAAACGGTCGGATATTGCCGACGATTCGGCAAACTGAAATCCATTCGGCTGTAGCGATATCAACGGATTAACTCGAACTCACTTGTATTTTTTCAATTACTCCGTACGCATTTTACCGTTGATGAAAAAACAGCTGCATCAACCATGAAAGATGTAGCATATTAAAAAGGAATATATAGCGGGAGATCGGATCCACAGCATCAAAGAAATGAGAAGTGTTCGCTGATGATTCGGCAGACCGAAATCCCTTCGGCCATCAATATCGACAGAAGTCGAACTCATTTTTCTCTGTGAAAGCTTTCTCGATGCGTGTTTAGCGTTGATGAAAAATATCCAGAGTTCAGATGGGTCAGCAAACAAAAGAGGTGTAACGTGACGTTGAGGGATGATACGAGAGTACAGTCGCTATAAGGCCTCATCATCGAGAACGGAGGAATACGGCCGGGAGGACGATCGACCGGAGGAAACTCTCGGTCCAGCTGGTACGCCGGACCGGTACGCGAAACCCATTGAAAAGTTATAGCGGAGGTGGAACAGGATAAGTTACACGAAGAACCGTACGATTGAGCCTTGCGTACGCTCGTTTGTGTGCGCTCAACTTTATTTTATACCTTCGGGCCACCACACGACTTGGTCTCTCTCTCTCTTTCTCTTTTTCTCTTATGCACACCGCGCGAATATGACCAGGTGAACGACCGGCAAAGTGGTGTAATACCCGCGAACGGAGCGCAAAGAGTGTCCCGCCGAGTATCCGTGGCTCCGGACCGCGATCCTGTCCCTCTCTCGTCACAGCGCTCTCATTCCATGCACTTCCCAGCCTAGTCGCTCTGTCAATAAACGCAACATACCTAAACTGTTATTTATTTACCATTGTCCTCGAGGATCATAGATTATCCAAGAGACAACGAGAGAAACGTTTTTTTTTTTCAATGGACACATAATTTTCGGAGGAAATCGGTTTCCTCGATCAAAATTTCATTGCTTTCTTTTTGCTTTCTCTCTCAGAAACCTCCTTCCCTGCGGTACACGTGCTCCGACCGGACAATTTGATACGATTGTACGCGATATCTCGGTAATAAAATGTTCGGGTGTCGTTGAACCCTACTGAGGACCGACTCCCCCACCCTTTTGGGAGAAAAGGCAGAGAGAGAGAGAGCGAGAGAGAGAGAGTGAGAGAGAAAGAAATCGTCGTCGTGTATTGAGAAGTCAGGCGTATCGCAGTTTCGGACTATATAGACAAAATTTCTCGTCCTCGGCACATGGAGAATTGGGTTTGAAAAATTTCACCGGGTTCAACGACCCGTGTCAGACTTGGCCCACCGTTGTATGCGAGTTAGACTACCGAGCAATACACCATTTCATACTCCAACTATGTCTCTCACGTGCATCCATTCTCTCCGAGCTTCACCTCCACCTCATTCTCATGATCCATGTGCCAACGAAATATACGTACATGCACAATACATGTTGCATATTTGTCTTCACTAATTGATTTTTTTGCCAAAATTGTCTTTAATCGCGAAGCATCGAGAAGTGGTAAAAATTTTTTTTTTTTTTTCGTTTTTATTTTGACAACGAAAATATTTTTTGTTGAGCACGAGGTCTCGTTTCAATTCGAGCAATTAACCTGTGGTTAGGGTTATCTCGATTAGTCCTAGTCCAATTATTATTCGAATTCGAAATTATTATTCAAATTCCGAAATAGGATTAAAAGTGGCAGAGTGGAAGCGAAACGAGTTGTTGTGACAGCCCGCGAGAGTGGGAAAATGTTCTCGTAACTCCCGGAGGGTGAACGCTCGATTTCGAGCCAAGAGACTCGTAGAGAGAGAAGGAAAGAGAGAAAAAAATGTGTTTTGTACAGCGAGGACCAATCAATATACAACATCATTAATTTGTTATGCGTTGTCCGGTTACGAGACGAGAGCGTTCGGGTTCGAAGACCTCGCCCGTCGTCTTGACAATTGACGGGAACCGCAAACTCCAGTTTGGCTACACCAATTTCTCGTCTCGTCTCTCTTCCCTCGCGCGCGGCTTCATTTTTACTCCGAAAACTCATTCGAGATCGTTAATTCCGAGCCTCCTCCCCAATCAACTCTCGGAAATTGAAACGAAACGTTTCGAGCGGACCGGAAATTCGACCACGATATACCAATTCGTGTCCGACCAATTCGGGGCGTTTACTTTTCATTTTTTTCAATTCATCTATAACCAGAATTCAATATCCCATTTTGCCTATTTTATTTTTTCTTTCGAAAATCCAAATGGCCTCGTTCTCACAACTTTAATTCGAATTTTTCAAAATCAACTTTTAAGAGAATCCTCTTCAGAATGAAATTAAAAAAAAACCAAAATTAAAAGAAAAGGTTACAAAATCTTTTTTATTTACGATATTTTTGGTTTTTAAAATCTGCTCCGTTTCTAAATATTATTAAAAAATATTCTAACAATATTTTTCGTCAATTAAATCTTAAATATTCAAACATATATATATTGATTATAAATTTGTAACATACGTATTATAAAACACATGTACGAAATGTATGACAAGTCTGACATCTTTTCGAAATCGAAAAACGAATATTGCGTCGTGAGGCCAGTTAAGAAATTTAGACTCTTTATCTGCATTCTTATCTCACATGCATATGAGAAACAAGCCAAAAATCGAGTTGGATACTTTTTACGAAAAAATATGGCTATACATCAGTTTTTAATTCATCGTCGAAAGAATTTTGAAATATGTAAACATCCGATTACACGTAAAATTTGAAAAATTCTCAAAGAAACGTGGGAAACGAAAATTCAAAATTTTTTTTAATTTTTAGAAAGTGAAAAAAATATTTTATTTTTTATTTTTACAGATGGATGAGAATCAGAGAGAATAACGTACAGAAAATAATGGCAAAGATTTTACGATTGTTTTTCTATTGCATGGAAAATGAGAGTCAACGTCGAAGGAAAAAAATGTTACAAGGGGGAAGTCCAGTGCTCGCGACTCCGGAGGAATGCCGCGTTACATATATGAGTGACTCTGGTATCCCGACAATATCATAAATTTGTAATAAATCGCGGTTATAAAGTGAACGCGAGCTTAATACGACATTCCGCGAGCTACGAGAATCGATATGTTAATAGAGTCTTACTCGATCGTTTAAACGATAATTACTCTTTCGCATCTTATTAGTTAACTACGTATAAAAATATTCATATTTCAAATAGCGGCGTAGCAATGTAAACACGTTTTTCGTCCGGTGGTCGCGTTCGCATCGCTTCTCTTTGCGAATTGAGTACGCATTTTTCTTCTACAGTATGATTGAAATAAAATTTTTTTAAATATGTTTCTTCACTCGAATATGACATCAGTACACTTTTTTAACTCGAATCTTTCGAAGCGATAACTCGAGAATAAAACAAAGTTTCCAAATAATTAATATACAAAATTTTTTATATTTCGTTTGGACAATTATTTTAGCAGTAAAATAAAGGTAGAACAATATAATATTATACTATTCATATTTTACGTAAAGATTAGAGATGAATACGTTAAGTACCTGAATATAATCATCATATTTATTGATGGGAAGTCCAATAGAAAAATAACGATAGCTGGACGTATCTTTTCTCCTAAATTATTTCACTGACATAATGAATATTTAAATGATACTTAAATTTTGCGTAAAATTAATTAAATAATTTTGCACGAATCGTTTTATCAACGAAAAAAAAATCATTTGATTTTCCTATTGGACTTTTTCGTTGATAGATTATTCGTGTAACAGCATAGTTATTTAATTAACTTTACGCAAAATTTAAGTATCATTTAAATACTAATTATGTCACTAAAATAAATTAGGAAAAAAGATGCGTCCAACTATCGTTATTCATTGAGCATGAATTTCGTGTATTGTTTAAATAATAATTGTATTAATAAAAAATGAAGAAAAAGGAGGGGTCGAACGAGCGTGTGACGGCTACGGCGGCGGCGGATTGGCCGCGAAGTCACGTGCGAGGTGCACGAACGTGCGGGCCAAGAAACTCAGGGGTGCGGACTCACGTACGAAATATGTCGCTCGGGTGATCGGTTCGAGGGAAAGGCGCGTGTGCGAAACGAGAAAAGAGTGATTTATACGAAGAGGGCAATGCACTCCGGACAATATAAACAACGAAGAAATAGCGAGCACTCCTGGCACTGTATGTATGACAATAACACAAAGAGAGAAACTCTTAAAATACGTATATACACGGGCACAATACTGGTTGTAGACATTTTTACGAAAATCTCATTGCGGCCTCTGATATTATGAGAGACTATATATGTTTCTTATTTATCCGATTGCGAGAACAATTTTTTTCGCATACGTCCACAATCTCTAACATAGACGTTCGACGAATTTTTGAAACGTTTATATTTTTAATCCAAAGAGCTTGTGTTTTGATATTTTAATTTAAATGATAACTCAATTATTTTATAGCCTCATCATAAGTAAATAACCAACAAATATTTATTTTTATAATCTCCGTATAATAAGTAATTGAATACACAAAATATTTTGAATTAAAAATGCGTCTTGATTAGTAAATAATTGTAAATAAAACGAATCAATTTTTTTCATACATCAGAAAATATTCAACAGGTGCGTGTTTCATCGAATGATTTAACTCTCGATCCAAAAAGCAAATGAGTATTTTTCACTCTATCTCAAATTTCGACACGTTCCTATTGTACACGATTAGCAAAAATGTCTCTACGATGAATTTGGCTGTCATGGATGCACGAGCGTACAATGAGGAATAATAATTGATTAACGCTTATTAATTATACTTGGAGGTGCGCAAACAATAATGATCTCATCCCCCCGTCCGGTAGATGGTAAAGGGAACGCGAAGCTATTGGGTGATATTTCGTTAGAGAATAATTCGCTTTTTCTTTCTCTCTTTTTTTTGTTCGTACATAGCGCACGTATGTCGCGTCGCTCGCGGTGCACTCAAATAGGATCGGTGGATGAGTATTGGAGTGTGCGTTGCTCGCTGGCGTACACGGCTCGATGCGTATTTAGAGACCGACACACCTATGTTCACCTTCTCGTTTACAAACGTATAACGAATATGTATGTTTACATACATATAAAATATATGTATACTCGCAAAAACACCATCAAGATGGTGTAAAAAAGGAGGCAAGTACATTTTTCCGTAGCATATTATGGTAAATAGTAGAGAAATTGTTGTAACATTA
>JAPYYX010003012.1:0-12777 GCA_030522605.1 Cremastinae sp. B BG-2022a
TTAATATCGTGATATTTAACACGGGCTCTTATGGGAGGTTGCGAAAAATGACGATTTTCAAGAATAAATATCTTGATTTTTCAGTCGGTAACAGCCCCTCAAATTTTACACACTTGTACATATGACATCAAACAATGTTTCTGCAAATTTTCGGTGAAATCTGGAGATAATTATTTCATGCAAGGAATACCTTAAGGGCAATGGAAACCACGTGACCACCCAGATTTTGTAAATTACGAATTTACCAATTAATAAACGAATTCTTATCAAAAATTGGACTAGAGCGCCGTTCTTTGGATCGAAAAGAATGTATCACTGCTTTTTTGAGCTGAATTTTTCAATATTGTCACTCGCGCTAACCCCTTGTGATTTTTTTCGACGGATTTCTCCCTCAATATTGAAAAATTCAGCTCAAAAAAGCAGTGACACATTCTTTTCGTTCCAAAGAACGGCGCTCTGGTCCAATTTTTGATGACAATTCGTTTATCAATAGGTAAATTCGTAATTTACGAAATCTAGTAACTTTTGGTTTCCATTGCTCTTAAGTCCTGTATTTTAGCATTGAATAGAAGAACCATAAAATATATTACATACGAATATTTTCATGGCAAATCGGACTCCATCGAAAGAAAAATGCACGTACGTGCAAAGATCGGTATCGATCGATCTCCCGAGCCGAGTGAGCCTACTCGAGAGTTTTCCGCGGAAGAATAACACTCTCTCTCTTTTTCTTTGTCTATTTATATACATACGTATTTATATATAAGTTGTATATATATATCTATATATTACGCTTGTTATGTATATAAGTATTCCTCCAAAGCTTTTTCTTCCTCTCTTTCTGTCTCGGTTCCGTTATACGTCATCTCTCGGCTCGAGTGGTTTGCCTTCGTCGGGCCACGAGACTAGACGTCGTGCTCCCTCGCAAAGGGAAACGCCGAGGGAAGCGAGCAAGACCTACAGAAAAGATGAAGATTTCACTCCTTGAAACTCTTCTTCTTCTTTCTTCTTCTTCAACCCTCGGTTTTTCTCTCGTCTTGTTCATACTCGAGCGAGCATTCGGGGATTACTTCTCCCTTGTCAGATATTTCAATTATTTTTATTACGAGGAGAAACTTTTGGTTCGGTAACGATTTTGCCGGGCTTAATAAATTACCGCCCGGAATCGATCCCGGGCGAGAGACGTTAGAAAATCGCGAGCTAATTTGGCACTCTGCATTCGCCCCTTCCAGGGGCGAGAGGACTATTTCGAATGCAAATTCAACCGGGAGAATCTTTAATTAGCCGCCAATCGTTTAGGCTAATTTTTCAATAATGCGCTTCGTTTTCTTTTTGGGGCTTTTTTTTGTTTGTTTTTCGTTCCGGGGCAGGAAAATAGTGAATTCCAGTTGATTGTGCGAAACGGAGGAAAATAATCGACGCGATGGAAGAAAAACCGATAACTTCAATTATTCAAATTTGAGAGGAGTTTCTGACGTTTCTCCGGAAAATCGAACCCAAGAACAGAGGGGAACGAAGTTTCGAACAAGTTTCGGAGAATTTCGCGACCCGGAATAGAGTCCCCGATTGATGTATAATTTAGAAGATCAAGAACAAATATAGAAAATACTTCAATTTCCGCTATCAACTAAACATTTCCAATTACCACAATCAATTTCAAGTTTCCGCTGTCTCTAAGTGTTTGATTTAAGTTTAAGACGAACTTAACAGTTATTCACGAATAAGGTGATAGATGCGGTAATTAGAGTTTTGAATAAATGTTTGATAAATTTTTAAAGCAGCGAAAGATCATTAAACGAAATTCAACTTCAATGATGGTTAATCTTTTTATAGGTGAATGAACTTATAATTACGGTATTCGCAGAATTTGAGGTATAATGATCCGTTTTGCTGGAATAATTATAATTATAATTATAATTTCGTAGGCTACCAGAAATATTCTCTCATGAATTATGAGAAAAATCGATTTTGGTAATTTACTTCGAATTTATTTAAAATGTACAGTTAAAAATCTGCAACTAGACAATTCAAATCTGAAATCATCATTTTTATTACACTGTCGTCTATTTTTTGCTACTAATTTTTATTTTAAAATAATCAAAAATTGTAAAATAAATATTGATCGTAAACAAAAACTTATCGGACGGACTCTAATTGTCCTCAAATAACCCACGACGTAATTTTCACACAATTATCAAATTCACAGTACTCTGTGAGTTATAAAAAGTTTATACATTTTAAATAATTAATATAGGTACACAAATTTTCAAAATAGTAAGATCATTAAACAAAATTCAACTTTAATTAATTCAGTTAATCTTTTCATAGGTGAATGAACTTGTAATTCGGTATTCGCAGAATTTGAGGTATAATGATCCGTTTTGCTGGAATAATTATAATATCGAAGACTACCAGAAATATTCTCCCATGAATTATGAGAAAAATCGATTTTGGTAATTTACTTCGAATTTATTTAAAATGTACAATTAAAAATCTGCAATTAGACAATTAAAATCTGAAATCATCATTTTTATTACACTCTCGTCTATTTTTTGCTATTAATTTTTATTTTGAAATAATCAAAAATTCTAAGATAAATATTGATCGTAAACAAAAACTTATCAGACTCCATTTGACGGACTCTAATTGTCGTCAAATAACTCACGACGTAATTTTCACACAATTATCAAATTCACAGTACTCTCTGAGTTATAAAATGTTTATACATTTTAAATAATTAATACAGCTACAAAAATTTTCAAAATAGTAAGATCATTAAACAAAATTCAACTTTAATTAATTCAGTTAATCTTTTCATAGGTGAATGGACTTATAATTACGGTATTCGCAGAATTTGAGGTATAATGATCCGTTTTGCTGGAATAATTATAATTTCGAAGGCTACCAGAAATATTCTCTCATGAATTATGAGAAAAATCGATTTTGATAATTTATTTCGAACTTAAAATTGGCAGCTAAAAATCTGCAATTAGACATTTCATCAAATCTTTATCATTTTCTCTACACTCTCGGTAATTTTCTGCCATTAATTTTAGAATAACTAAAAATAGTAATATAAATATTGATCGTCAACAAAAACTTATCAGAGTCCAATTAACTCCAAAGAGTTTATCTAATTATCCTCAAATAACCCACGACATTGTCACACAATTATCCAATTCAGTCTGTGAGCTACAAAAAGTTTATACGTTTTGGATAAATATACAAATTTTAAGTAGTAAGATCATTAAACAAAATTTAACTTCAATATGCTCAATCTTTTCGTAGACGAATGAACTCGTAATTACGTTATTCGCTAAATTTGAGGTACAATCCATTTTGCTTGAATAATTATGATGTCAAAAGCTACCAGAAATATCGTCTTATAAATTATGAGAAATATCAATTTTGATAATTTACTTCAAATTGATTTAAAATATACAATTAAAAATCTACAATTAGACGTTTCATCAAATTATCATAGTAACACTTTCTCATCTACTTTCTGCCATTAAGTTTAATTTTAAAATAACCAAAAATAGTAATACAAATATTGATCGTAAACAAATTTCATCAGACTTCATTTAACTCGAAAAATTTTATCTAATTATCCTCAAATAACCCGCCACATTTTCACACAGTCAATCCAGAATAGTCTCAGATCTATAAAAAGTTTACAAACGAGAAATTATAAACTCGTCTCTACTCTACGATCAAGATACAAAAAAAAACCTGCACCGAGCTTCGACCTACATTTCATCAATTTTTTATTTTAAGAATTTTTAATCAGAAACTAAAGACCGATTGATTGATACCAGCCTACAGCATTATGTTTGAGAGAGAAAACGCAGAATGAAACAGACAGAGAGAGAGAGAGGGATAAAATCGTGCCGTCAAGCGGTACTACTTGTTGCGGGGGCGCGCGCGCGCTCGCGACCTCCATCGATTGAGATAATTGGCCGGGCGGTTAGCCGGTTTCTTCGCGAATTCACGATCCCATGAATATGTCATAATGTCTGTTACAGGAGGTCACACAGCGTCTCTGGGCTTCTCTATCTACCTTTGTCCCTGCCTTCCTCCCTCCCCTCGAGCGAATAATGTTTCATTAACGAGAAAGAAACGAAAAGGGGGATAGGAATGGCCACGTACAGCTCCGTCTTCTTCAGCGTCTGGGGAGTCTTCGTTCTAGTTTTAATAAAAGGTATATAAAGACGGGGAACATTCTCTCTACTCCCCTGGTCTCTTCTAATTTCCACCTCATAAATGCGTACATTTTGTATTTCATTACTTAATGAATAACTCCAATTCCTCGTTCGTCCATTCTCGTCTTATCGTCTTATTGTTGTTATTTCTGTCCTGCTTCAACGATGTTAACTTCTTTCAGAATCGAAACCGGTTAGTTGGGACGACTGGTGGACTTACGAAGGAATCTCCGGTAAGAAAACAATTTTATTTTTATTTTATTTTTTTGTTTTATTTTTATTTTATCGGAATTTTATTGCACCGGTGCATGAATAATCAATGATAAGAGGTTGGAGGGAACATAAATTTCTTTTTTCATTTTGTTTTATCGCGGTATAAATTTGATGCTCGTGGAAATTTTGTGGACGAAGTTTCATGTGATCGATCCTGAAATATTTTTTTACACTTTTGTTATTAATTTTTGTTGTTATTATTATTATTATTATTATTTTTTTTTTAGAAAAGTCGTTTAAATAATGAAGCAAATTTCATCGTGTGCAATCTCAGATGAGAAAAAGTCTCGACGCGGGAAATTTGAAAAAATGCAGAGTGGAAATAAAAGACTTTTTTTTTTCGTTCCTTCCTCTCTTTACGTTTCAATGCATTTTTATAACGGAGAGTTTCTCTTAGTTTACGAAACTTTTGATCATCTTTACTGCGCTTTTACTACGCACGTCGCGAGATCGCCGCTACTTCCCAACCTTTCCGAGCACTTTTTTTACGACGCTCTCTCCTGATTCTTTTTTCTCTCTTATTTTTTCGATACGTAAAACTTTGAAACATTGTCACTGCGTCGGAAGTGTATTTTTTGTCCCGCAACGTTTATGTTTTTTTTTCTTTTTTTTTTCGTGTTCCGCTTTTTCGTCATCCTTTGGAGAAAACGACGAGACAAATTTCAAAGACCGTTTCAACGTGCGCTCATCGCACTCGAATGATTTTTGTTTCAAAAACTTTGCAATTCGTGCTCCGCGACATTCATCTCGATCGTACCAAACTTTCCACGATTTTCACACCAAGAATTCCCATGAATTTGGATCTCCAATTTAACATTTTTATTCTTGTTCTTTGAAATACTCTCTCAGTGATCTTTCAATTAAAAAAGTGACGAGATAAAATAATTTGAGATATTCATTTCCTGCATAATTTTTTCAAATTTTTCGAAATCGAATTTAATTTTATAATTATCTAAATTAAGTATCTATAATTGAAATATGAACTTTTTAAAATAATTTTTGGAAAATTTAATTTAATTTTATTATTATTTAAATTAAATGTCTCTAATTGACATATGAACTTTTTACAATAATTTGACATTTGTTTCGTCGAAAATTTTTTCAAATTTTTGGAAATTTAATTTCAACTTCATTATTTAAATTAAATATCTATAATTGACATATGATTTTTTTAATTTGAAAGGATCAAGTCCCAATTACTTTTATAAAACTTAATTTTTTCGTGCACTTTCGAGTTGTCCAATTTTCTTTTAAACTACTTCATACCCATCCTGAAAAATTAACGAAACGGATTAAGAATAAAGTAATTCTGTAATAATTAAATTTTTAATAAGAGTAACGAAAAAAAATTTTTAAAAAAGATGAAAAATTGATTTTCAGGTCCTGCATTTTGGGGGTTGATAAATCCGGACTGGTCGCTGTGCAACAAGGGAAGAAGGCAGTCCCCGGTAAATTTAGAACCGAAGACTCTGCTCTTCGATCCGAATCTTCAGCCACTCCAACTGGACAAGCACAAAGTTGGCGGTGTACTCGCAAATACAGGTCACGGGGTTGTCTTCTCAGTCGACAACAATACACTCCATCCTGTTAACATATCCGGTGGTCCACTAAGCTATCGCTATCAGTTTCACGAAATCCACTTACATTACGGTCAACACGATCATTCGGGAAGCGAACACACCGTCGATGGATATGCCTTTCCTGCTGAGGTAATTCAATTTCCTATTTATCTCTCGGTCCTTTCTTCATTCGCTCGATCTGGAAACTTAATTACAGTTGCAAGTGCAATTTAATTACAATTTCTATAAAATTCTCTGTCAAAGGAATGTACTTTAAATTATTTCCAACTTTTCATTATTCGATTGATTTAAAGATTTTTTGGAATTTTTTTAATTACAAAAAGTGGTTAAAAGTGGGATGTACATTTGAAATGATTTCTTATCAAATTTGATCCATTTTGGCTCGATCCATAAATTTGATTAGACGAGGATTTTCAAAATTTTCATCAAATTATATGCAAATTTTGAATGATTTGACATTTTTATTATTCTATTATCGACTTATGCTATTTTATCTGCGAATAAGAAATTTTCCAAGAAAAAAAAGAAGCAAGTTGTTTTCTTCCTATTAAAGATTGATTTAAAGATTTTTTGGAATTTTTTTAATTACAAAAAGTGGTTAAAAGTGGGATGTACATTTGAAATGATTTCTTATCGAATTTGATCCATTTTGGCTCGATCCAAAAATTTGATTGGACGAGTATTTTCAAAATTTTCATCAAATTATCTGCATATTTTGAATGATTTGACAATTTTATTATTCTATTATCGACTTATGCTATTTTATTTGCAAATAAGAAATTTTTGAAGAAAAAAAAGAAGCAAGTTGTTTTCTTCCTTTTAAATAATAATGTGATTCTCTTATTTTTTTCTAAAATATCAAAAATCTGTGAGAAAATGAAAAATCTGTCTCTCTCATACTCAATATGGGTTAAACATCACCTTATGGCTTTTGAAGTGATAAAAAATGGCTGAAAATGTTGTGTGTCAATATTGCAAATTTTTACGACGTGTTCACGATAAAATGAGGTACTCAAATATATGATTTGTTAGATCATTCACTAAAAGTTTAAAGGTCCTAAAAGTCCAGATGATAAAATTAATGCCACTTTGGCATTTATTATTTATTGTTTATTTTCTGAGTAACAAACTTTTCGGTATAAAAAAAATTATCTCACATTTTTTCTACGTTGATGAAAAGTGTCTTTTTGCGTGTTCTTTCGCAATCGTACATGAAAAAAAAAAATTACAAATAAGCTAAATTGCTTCATGAAATATAGTTTGACAATTTGACGACGAGCTCTGAATAATGAGCTTAATAACATCGTGAAATTTTTTATCGAATGCTACATGATGTAACATGCGATAGGAATTTCATATTTCTCCATTCAGAACTGAACGTTCTGAGTCATTTTTTGTCATTATTTTAAATTCATATTTTTAATATTTATTTTCACAATGTATCGTGAAATTATTTGTTGAATGACATGATGTGGGATAGAAAATTTATATTTTTCCATTCAGAATTGAATGTTCGAAGTCATTTTTTTAAATTCATATTTTTAATATTTATTTTCATAATATATCGTGAAATTTTTCGTCAAATGACACGATGCAATGTGGGATAGGAAATTTATATTTTTCCATTCAGAATTGAACGTTCTGAGTCATTATTTTAAATTCATATATTTAATATTTAATTTCATAATATATCGTGAAACTTTTTGTCGAATGACATGATGTGGGATAGGAAATTTATATTTTTCCATTCAGAATTGAATGTTCTGATTCATTATTTTAAATTCCTATTTTTAATATTTATTTTCATAATATATCGTGAATTTTTTCGTCAAATGACATGATGCTATGTGGGATAGGAAATTTATATTTTTCCATTCAGATATTTTCATTCATATATTTAATATTTATTTTCATAATATACCGTGAAATTTTTTGTCGAATGACATGATGTGGGATAGGAAATTTATATTTTTCCATTCAGAACTGAACGTTCCTCGTCATTATTTTTAATTCCTATTTTTAATATTTATTTTCATAATATCGACGTCCTTTTTTTCCGATATTGAAAATATTTGTATACGACGTAGCTCGGAATTTCTTTTTTTCGAGGAGTGAATTTTCTCTTTCAATTTCGGGCGACAGAAAATTAAAGAAAAAGAAAAAACAAGGGGCATCGATTCGAAGGAGCACTTTTGGGCTGAAAAAACAAGTGTAATTCAATTGAATTTTGGGCAGTTTGTAGAAGCGTCGCGCACGCGGTGCTATCGGAGTATTGATTATCGATTGGTCTCTCGCACAGGACAGCGGATTCGTTTAAAAAAAATCACTTATCATACAGCAATATCGAAACTCGCGTCGCTTGTAAATCCGGAAATTCATATCGACGATAAATAACGCAGCGAACATTCAATTTCTACGAGAAGAAGAAGAAAAAGTCGCGCGCGATATCTTTTCAAAAAAATCTCATTCTCTCTTTGTTCGAAAAAATAAAAAGCGCCCACGCTCTGTTCACGAATTCATGAACTTTTTATTTCCAGAAATAAATGCTCGTATGTAAATGAGAAAATGACGTGAAAAAAGGTAATGAATTTCTGAGCTATCAGAGGGGAAGTTTCGCGGCAATCAAGATAAAATCAGAACCACTTGTCGCGGTTCTCCTCACCTAGAGCTGAAAAACTTTCGTCACAGAAAATTTACGACGAGGGAAAAAAAAACGTCGACGGTCTATTGACACAAAAAAAAGCTCTCGAGAAATTCTTTCAGTTAATCGAATCTTTTCTTCGGGAGCAGTGGATGAAAAGCCGCTGTGTTTTACAAATATTGATAATCTCGTTTCAAAGAACTAACTTTATCGCGATCGGAGGAATGAAAAATTTAACAAGAAAGCATTGTTGGGAATAAAAATGAGAATTTTTTTTAACATCATTGACAGATCTTTGACATTTAACTCATTACAAATGATCGTGACTCGAGAAAAAAAAATGATCATTAATCTTCAGTACATTGACTTGGATTTTGAATTTGAAGAATAAAGAGTTTTAAAAGTTTGAACGATGAGAAAATAAAGAACAAATTGTTTTTTCAATATTCTTAATATATGGGTCGTGTTTGACAGGTTAAATTACACTGAGACGATTGCAGAATTTATGGGAAATCAATAAATAGATAATGGAATTAATAAATTTCAATTACAAGGATAATTGTTTGGATATAATAATTAGTCTTTGATGAATTCAAATTTACATCCGATACTAATGAAAAGCAAAAAAAAGTTGGAAATAAAAATGAGAATTTTTTTTAACATCATTGACAGATCTTTGACATTTAACTCATTACAAACGATCGTGACTCGAGAAAAAAAAAATGTTCATTAATCTTCAGTACATTGACTTGGATTTTGAATTTGAAGAATAAAGAGTTTGAATAAAAAATAAAAATAAAACTGTCGTATCGTTCTGAATATAATGAACGATGAGAAAATAAAGAACAAATTGTTTTTTCAATATTCTTAATATGTGGGTCGTGTTTGACAAGTTCAATTACACTGAGACGATTGGAGAATTTATGAGAAAATCAATACATAGATAATGGAATTAATAAATTTCAATTACAAGGGTAATTGTTTGGATATAATAATTAGTCTTTGATGAAATAAAATTTACATCCGATACCAATAAAAAGCAAAAAAAAATCTTATAATTTCAATAACGTTGACGTTTATTCGTTCGACTGTTTGATAAAAACTTTTTCAATATACTATAATTAGTTTCAAGAAGGATCTGATTCTAATCTCGTATAGATAGAAGGGACAAACGTATCCAGATAAGAGAAACCGATAAGAAAGTTTTATTGCAAATGTCAATACGTTGACCTTTGACCCTTTCATCGAAAAAATTTACGAAAATCATTAAATTAGTCATGATCATAAATTTTCAAACATTACTAAGACCCTTATCCAATGAAAAAAATCGATAAGGAAGTTAAATTCCAAATGCTTACGTTTGAGTTTGACCTTCGTCGACACTTCGATTTCGAAGAAAATTTCAAAAATCGATGAATTATTCATAATCATAAATATTCAAACTGCATTGCTAACTTTTCCAATATCCTTATTACAGTCTTTATATAATACAATCAAAAACTTTTACATTGCTAAAAAAAGAGAAGATAAAAAAAAATCTTCAATATTTTCATTCTAAATATTAATTCGTTGACATTTGATACATCAATTTTAAAAAAATTGGGGAAAAATCATTAAATTATTCAGAGTCATAAATATTCAAAGTGCATTCCGAATTTTTCTAATGCTGTCATTGTACTCTTCAAAATAATCAAATTTTAAAACAAATAATATTCTACTGAAATAAATAGTGAAATCCTCGAAGATTAATTCTAAATATTAATTCGTTGACAATCAACACATCAATGTCGAAAAATTGGAAGAAATCACAAATTATTCAGAATCATAAATATTCAATCTGAATTCCTAATTTCTCCAATGCTCTTATTATTCTCCTCAAACTTATAAATTTTAAATCTACTATCGAAACAAAAATTGAGAGTTAAAACAAAATCAATAAGAAACTATCTCCGAAGTTTCAATCAAATTATTAATTAATTGACATTTAACCCAACAATTTCACAAAATAAAAAAAAATCTTCAAGATTTTCATTCTAAATATTAATTCGTTGATATTTGATACATCAATTTTAAAAAATTGGTAAAAAATCAATAAATTATTCAGAGTCATAAATATTCAAAGTGCATTCCGAATTTTTCTAATATGCTGTCATTGTACTCTTCAAAATAATCAAATTTTAAAATAAATAGTGAAATCCTCGAATATTGATTCTAAATATTAATTCGTTGACAATCAACACATCAATGTCAAAAAATTGAAAGAAATGACAAATTATTCAGAATCATAAATATTCAAACTGAATTCCTAATTTCTCTAATGCTCTTATTATTCTCCTCAAACTAATAAATTTTAAATCTACTATCGAAACAAAAATTGAGAGTTAAAACAAAATCAATAAGAAAGTATCTCTGAAGTTTCAATCAAATTATTAATTAATTGACATTCAACAATTTCACAAAATTAAAAAAAAAATCAATAAATCAGTCAATAAATATTCAAACTACATTCCTAATTCTACCATCACCCTCATTGCACTCTTCAAAATAATCAACCTCAAATCTACCACCCACATAAAAAACCTGAAAACAAAAAAATAAAATAAAATTCCAATGTTAATAAATTGACGTTTAATCGTTCGGCAGATCCAAATATACGGATTCAACTCGCAGCTCTACAACAACTTTTCGGACGCGCTGCACAGAGCTCAGGGTATCGTCGCTGTATCTTTGCTCCTCCAAGTACGTGCCCAATCTCCGTTGTCTTATCAAGGCGCCTTCCTCTATTATATGCGTGCACGTACACAATTCTCTTGATCTTCCTTCCACATTACATAATCTCACACACACACACACACACAAAAATATTATAAATAAAAAAGAAGAAGAATAAGAAGAAAGAAAAAAAAAGAAAAAAAAAGAAAACGAGGTGGAGAGGGATAAAAAGGGTGCGGGTTCACCCCAATTTCTTGATGTACGTAACACGAGCGAGTATATCCATGAAGCTTAGCATGTACATTGTTTTATCCACCCCCGAAATCTGGTTGAACGAGGATAGATCCTCGGGGCTGATAAGTCATGAGGGATGAAAAAAAGCCTCTCCATATAAAAGTGGAAGGGAGAAGAACACACACACACAAACACACGAGAAAGAAAAATGAAAGAGAGTACGCGAGAGTCTATAATAGGGGAGGAAAAGCTCAAAAGCTCGAACACATGCGAAAGAGGTTGATTGTCTTTCAGGTGGGCGACCGCTCGAATCCGGAGCTGAGAATATTCACCGACCAACTTAACAAGATTAAGTACGGAGGTGAGAGAAAAATAGACCTGCTCGAAGTGCTTTCGTCATATTCACACGATTACAAGTTTTCCTATCATTTTTTTTTTCTCGCTTCTTTTTTCGTAGTTATTTTTTTTCTATCCTTTTCGTTCATCCCTCTCCTCCGATCATAACCATTACTTTTTCCGAAAGTTTTTTGTGTTCCTCGTCGCGATTAAGAAAACTCGTCACGTCCCCGGGAATATTCTTTTTCTTTTTCTCCGATGTGTAAAGCTAGCACGGAAAGCGGTGAATTTATGTTTCTGAGAAATCGGTATTATACGTGATGAGAGAACGAAGACGGAGGTTCCGGCGTTAATTCCTTTGTACTTCTTCTATCTCCGAACCGCAAGGGGGAGCGAAGCTCCAATGAAATAAAGATTCGCGATTTTTTATCGTTCACGCCTCGCTCGGGGATGAGATGTATAAATGTTACGAGGAATTTCGTGAAAAATTCGCTCATCGTTTCTCTCTCGCCAAAGGAAAATTCGTAATTCTGATTTGAATTATTTCTACCTCAATTTAGAGGGGAATGTGTAAATTTGGAAAAAATTTATAATTCGAATTTTATCATTCATTTCACGACTTTTATTTCTTTGACTGAGTAATGAGCTTTTTTGTAAACTGATTTAAATTATTTCAGTATTTCAGTATTTCAGTAGGGGAGGGGGGGGCAAAATGGGGCACTTAAGAAAAATTTCCGATTCCAAGGGTTTAAATATGCTGAATTTTTTGTTTTTTAATCACAATTGAAGGAAACAAATT
>JAPYYX010003013.1:0-12775 GCA_030522605.1 Cremastinae sp. B BG-2022a
TTAAATTTTATCAAAATTTGAAATATTGTAAATTTTCACCAAATTTTTGGGGTACCCCATTTTGCCCCCCGTACCCCATTTTGCCCTCCCCTCCCCTAAATAAATATTTCATGATAATTATTTTTTTATACAATTAAAACATATTTTATAACATTTTTCATAATTTCCAAAAATAAAATGCATTTTCCTTTTGTTAAATACTTCTTGTATTTTATTTATTGCTCACTTTCAAATCATTTGTTTTTTGGTTTCCTGGATACTTTCTCGTATATGGTGTAGATTTATTTCTCTTTGACATTGCGCTCCGTAAAGTTTCTTTGGCACGTGTCCGTTTTTTAGCTCGGTAAGAGCGAGCCAGACTCGAATCAAAGGCTATTCCTCGGCAAAGAGTAAAATCCTTCCCTCGAACATTTAAAACGCACCCTTTTCTCAGCGAAGCCTGCTCGATGATAGGGGAGACTCAGGCGAGGATTGAGATTCGCAGAGTCAACGACGAAAAGCTCTTTTTCGCCCCGGCAAAACGTCAACCCGAAGCCGTCCAAAAATTGATAATTTCTTTTTCATTTTTATGTACACACCATCATGAACTTCTGAATACTGAATACGCAAAATACTGGTGTATTTTGCGACTGACAAACAATTTCTAATTCCAAAACTTTTCGTAGTGTAATGAAGAGATGAAACGAATAAAAAAGCAATTACAAAATCATTCTAACAATTCGAAAACAAGACTTCAATAACTTTTTTATTTTTTCTACACGAAATTGTTAAATTTTAAACGCAACGCTAGCTTTTATTGCCAAAAATTTACCGAGAAATAATTATTATCCTCCAAGTCTTGCTAACGAACAAAAACAAGCATGAAACGATAAAATACGAGATAACAATATTATTCTGTGAAAGTTTAAAAATATGTCAATCTCTTTGTCGTTGACGGAATCACAAAATGTCAAACTCAATTCTTTATATCACCGAGAAGTAATTCTTAATTCCTAAAATCTTGCTACAGTAATAAAAAAGGGAATAAAAAAACAGAGAAATGAGAGATAAGGAAATTATCCTGCGGTTGGAGAGTCCATTTTTATAATGCAATATAGGACACGCGATCTTGTCCTTCGGATCTCCGTAGATCAGGGTGTGGCCTGCGATACAGCGCCGCGTTAACAGTTAACGACCGATCGTATCTCCGCTTACACGAAAGTTAATTTCACTTCTAACGATTCAAAGGTAGGAGATAAATTAATAAACGGATGAGTCAAAGCTGTGTCACGTGACCGAAAAGGCCCTCTCCGCGAAGTAATCCGCGTCATGTGGCTGGGAAACGAGTAGACACGGAGGAAGCTCTCAATTACCTTTCAAGGTAGTAATCTCGGGACATTCAACTCCAAAAATGAACCCTCTCTAGAAATAAATATGATCCTCCCCACAAAGAACATAATTTGGTTTTTTTAATATCTGAGAAATATGTTTAATTAAAATTATTCACAATAACTAAAAAATATCAAATTTATAAATAAGAATGATCCCTTTCATATTTTTATAAAAAAAGGAATAATTTCTAAAGTGTACTCATCGGAACACTCAAATCGTAAAGAATATTCAATGAATTCAATAATAAACACAGATCACTATCAACATGAATTTTAATTTCAATGTAACGAGCATATTGAAATTTTTGTACAAAATGAAGAATATATAAATATGATCATTGAAGCTGCCAAAAGTGGTAATAAAAAGTTACGGAAGTGTTTACTTTTAAATTCAATTATAAAACACGTTGAAGACTCTGCTAATATAGAAATAATGAGGATGTTTTCTCACTATTCTCGGTTGATGTCTTGGTTTAGTGTT
This sequence comes from Cremastinae sp. B BG-2022a, assembly GCA_030522605.1. Lineage (NCBI taxonomy): Eukaryota > Metazoa > Arthropoda > Insecta > Hymenoptera > Ichneumonidae > Cremastinae sp. B BG-2022a. Next base: position 1,852 of record JAPYYX010003013.1, read on the forward strand.
TTCGTGAGCATGTATCGGTAGGAAGGTTTATGTTGGTATGAGTTGATTGCATGTAGGGTGAGAGGTTCGATAAGATAGGGTGTACGCGCAGCGTGTACGACTATACTTCGGTAGGGCTTCCATGGCTTCCACCACGACAAACCAACGTCGATCGCCTTACCCGTCGATCGTTTTGCTTGTGCCACCTTCCTTTCGCCCAAGTACTTACACTCCGCGTTCCCTCTCATCCACCCGCCTGCGTTGTTTTCTCCTTCCACAAACAAATTCGCTTCTTGTTTATACTACAAATTATTATCTCCGCTGTACCATTTATTTTCAACATCAACATGATTCCCTATAAAGCCAGACAATAGTTGACACTTATCGGATCGTATTTAACTTCATTTGTTTTGATTCGTGTAACTATTGTTTTTCGTTCGACGTCATCTGATTTTTAAAAACTTCAAATTATGCGCACTTAAATGAAGACGTAAATAAGACCCCTTGATTTCTAGATCCGCTTTTGTCACTGTCATTTCTATTTAAGCTTTTGCGCCTTTAGTTTTCATGATATATGCTTTATTATTATCCGAGTATCATCACTATCCCAATCCATTCATCATATATTTGACAGATCAGTCTTTATCCGTGTAAGAATGAAATCATGAATGGGGTGTCAAAGTTATTCAACACTTTTGAGTTTTTGATGAAACGTTATACAATCTAAAAATCAATTAATTCAGAAGACATACGTATAATTTCGTTATAATGATGTATCAATATCATCTGGTATTCCGAGGATCCGAATATCAATTCCGATAGCATTTGATAATTCAGGTATCTAAACAGGAAACTGAACATATTATTTCAAACTACATTCAGGGTCATGAATTTTGCTTGGGGAACTTGAGAATGCCCAAATCGTTCCATAATTCACAAATCCGGTAGCGTTTGAAACTGAAAGTATCGTACTTCGGAAATAATCGAACAAAATAGTATTGGAGATACTGTTTTCAAACAAACAAACAGACTATTGTCAAAGCAACTAATTCATTCTTTATTCATCAAAGAGATGTACTTACATCTCTGTTTGCATTTCAAATATTAAAAATCACGGAGAAAATAGTAAATCCATTTTCATATGCCCCTCTCGTGCTCATGGATCCAACATTACTTCAACTTCCAGTAATACAAGCCCTGTATCCCAGTGCACATACTGGTATATTCTGGTACTCCATTTTTACCTAGTTTTTCAATGGTAGCTAAACTAAACTAAGCAAAAGAATTATAATTCATTTGCTTCAGCATTGCTTCTTCAATGCTAAATAATTATTAGTAAACATTCTTATTTTGGATATGAAGGCTAAAAGGATGAGAATAAAGGTAATAAGCCTAAACGTGTTAGATCTGAAGAAGTCAAATCGTGGTTCGAACCCGGAAACAATCAGAGATGAGAATCCTGGAATTTGATAGGTCAGGTTACCACATTTATACCAACCAACTCGAAAAATGTACCTCTGATTTGAATTGAAACACTTTTACAATGATTTGATGAATTTCCCAAAATACACAATGTATAATGGGAATGCATATACACAATACACATCACTACATGTATACAGAGAATGAAAATTTATGCGAAAAATACAATTTACAGAAGATATGGATGACGATGACCGCTCAGACGCGCGTCTTCACCAACGTGGCGGCAGGAGTCCAAGTGGAGACGGTCAGGATGATCTCGCAGATGGCGACGATGGTGGAGAAGGCAGCGACATTGGAGATTCCATCGGTGGTGGTGGCTGCAGCAGTAATGGAGGTCATCACAATTCCTCGTCAACCGGAAACAGTTCTGGTGGCCAAGGTAACCAGGGTGTGGATGGTTGCGACTCGGGAAAGATAAAAAGGAAGAAGAAAACGCGAACGGTGTTCTCGCGATCGCAAGTCTTCCAGCTAGAAAGTACGTTCGATCGTAAGCGTTATCTTTCTTCCTCGGAAAGAGCCGGTCTCGCGGCATCTCTGGGACTTACGGAGACTCAGGTGAAGATCTGGTTTCAAAATCGACGAAACAAGTGGAAACGGCAGATCGCCGCCGAAATGGAAGCGACGAGCATGGCGCATGCTACTCAGAGACTTGTCAGAATTCCGGTGCTGTATCACGAGGCGTCGGTGGGAAATTCCGTACCATCGGGTAATGGAATCGGTGGATCGGTGACCTCAAGCGTCGCGCCGTCTTCCGTCACTGGTGGAATCCCTCATAGCGTCGGCGTTGGGACATCCGCATGCGGTGTTCCAACGGGTGGACCCGCGATATTCTACTCCCACCACCAGCATCATCACCATCCTTCTCAGCACGTGCAGGCTCACGGGATGCTGACGCACCAGGTTCATCCTCAACCTCCACCGCCGCCACCTCCACCACCGAATCCTCCGGCGCAAGCATCGCAATAACCCTGTGGCACATCCCGCGATATGCGACGCGGAATTGGCGAGAGCGAGACTCCAAGGGGCACCCAGTATCCTGGATCAAACGAGTGTCCAGGATTTGAGGAATATTCAAAACTAAAAAAAAATTCCGGATTTCAAGAGAATCCGGGATTCCCGGAACGTTCAGGATTCAAGGAGTTTCGAGGATTCAAAAAGACTCCTGGATTCATGGAATGTCCAGAACTCAAGGATCATTCAGGACTCGCCCCTGAAGATCCCAACTCGGATCGCGGGGTCCAGACCAGCGACTATCTTCCGCATTGCGACGATGACCTCTCTACGATCCACCCGGCGATTAATCGTAAGAGACCGATTGTCCTTGTCATTAATATCGAAGAATAAACGGTGATTGGTTACGTGTCAATATTAAGTGAAAATAATTTAACAGAAATAAGAACTCAGTCAGTAAAAATTACGTCGTTTGTTTTTTTCTCACTTCATCGATCTGATACTTCGCCATTGACAGGTTCATATCGTCAGCTCTACAATTGATAATTTGACGATTGTGAATTCCGCGTTCATTGTTTCACAATTGTTAGTTCCATTATCACTAACTCTCTGATTTCTGTTTTCACGATTTTCATTCTCGCGAGTATCAACTTCATGAACAACAATATGACAATTGTTACGTTTGCAATCGATATGCGATATTATGAAACAAACAATCGTGGCATCGGCGATTGTCTAATTCACAATTGTTAAATTTTCGATTGCATTGAAAATTCCTCGTTGTCTCAAAGCGATTCATAAATCCTTAATTGCAAAAATCGATCAAAGGAACAATTATATTTTTCACAGCAATCCCGATACTTAAGAATCTGAGAATCGGAGTTCACACTCATCCGCATCGATAATACTTTCCACCCCCGCTGTCGAACGAGACGAAAAGTATTCCGCTCGCCTGTTTTTTCCTTTCCTTTTTTATCTCCTCTTTCATTTCACCTCTTTTGTATTCTTATGAATCCCAAGAGCGAGGATCAATCGCGATTACGTCGCTTCTCGTGGAGAGAGCTTCTCCGGCTTTTCTCTCTTCCGTTCTTTATTTTTTCCTCGTATTTTCCGCTCGTCATTTCCATGATCGGAAGCTCAAAAAAGGCAGAAAGACAGAGCGAGATAGAGACGGAGAAAGAGAAAAAGCTCCGAGTGAAATATCCACCTGGGAAAAGTTTGAAATCACGGCTCGAGCAACGCGGAACAATCTCCAGCCGCGCAGAGGATCGTTTTCGCTTCCGCGCGGTCTCCGCGCGCGTGTATGTGCGCTCGTGTGTGCGAATCCGCGATTCCGACTCTCCGTATCTTTTCCACCCCGCGCAATCAGGCTGAGCACTCTCGTTGTCACGTTTCTCGTCAAGTCTCGAGAACTCGTGGAAGCGACGATATATTCAAACCGCGTTCCTGTTTCCTATTTTTTAAATCCTACGCGCATTTCGCAATGGAGAAACCGAAAGTCAGAAGAGCAGAGTTCACAATTGTTTCAAACATCCAGTCTTAAGGATTTCGCAAATCCTACTACAATATATTGTATCAGCAAAAATTAAAATATCTTCAATAAAACTTGATATTTCTTTTTCTCTATCATTGAGACTCTTGATGACGAAAATTCTAGCTCCGTCGCGCGCTTATATTGCTTTTCGGCGTCCACACATTAAAGAAAGGCATCTCGCATGAAAATAAAAAAAAGGTTTACGCCTCTCCGCAGTCGTGAGATATTACGGGGATGTTCGCAGAAAGGGAGAAAGAGCTTGATACCGCGCAAAGTGAGAGACGGTAGACCACGAGGGAACGCCAAGTACAATGCGAGAGCTTGCAATCCGAGAAACATCGTGGAAGAAAACATGAACGAGGAAAACGCTGTCTCTCTGTTCATTTTTTTTTCTTCCCTATCAAGCTCTCGCTATTTTTCAGGGCGAGCTTCTTTTTATCTCTCTCCATCTTTTTCTCTTGTTTCTTTACTCGCTTTGCATCCTTCTCGGTCTATCAGCGATTTCTCGCTCCTTGCAGTTTCGCATTCGCGGAGAAAGTATTGCGCGGGATTCGTAAGTACGCGCACTTCAATCATCGTTCTCACACCCCGTCGCGCCCCATCGCACCTTCGTTCTTTCGCCTCTGATCTCCTGAACGAGCTTTTCATTCGACCGGCTCGTTGCCTCTCCTCTCTCTCTCTTTTTTCCTTCTCGGTCTTTCCATCCGCTCGAGCACACATCGTGCCCTCGCATCTCGCGCATTTCCTTCTCCTTTTCCTTTTTTTCCCGCTTTTAATTCTCGCGTCGTCGGTGTATCTCGGTTTATCTTACTCTCGATAAGCTAGAAGCTTTCTTCGCCAACGCGCTCGCGTTCTCTTTATCGTCCTTACAATACCGGTATCCGGGACTCTCGGGCGGTGGAAGAAAAAAATTTTAGAGACTAAAAGTGTGCGAGCTCTTCTTGGAGGATTTCGTCCTAAAATTTTATTCTTTTATTTTTACACACTCTTGGAAGAGAGAAAACAAAAGTTTTAGTATAGGATAACACATTTAGCTCTCTCTCTGTTGGGAATTTTCGGGATTATAAACCATCTATGTTTTTCTTTTTGTTTATCTTTATATATTTTTCTCCATTTTGAAAAATTTTTGTTCACGTTTTTAGGATGTAGAAAGTCTTGTTTATGCCAGAAATATTTGGGATGATCGAATCAAAAAAAAAAAAAATTTTTAAAGATTCGATTTTTGTCCACACGTTATTTTAACTGTTTCATAAAATCGTGCTCACCATCACAAAATATTTACCCACGAGCGAAATCTAGCACCGGAGGTGCGAGAATAGGTGAGCATAAATGACGAGTATTATGAGCGGTGAAAACGTTCTTACGGCTTCTCGGATTTGAGAAACTTATGGACTTCATTTCTTCACGTTTGGTGAGAATTATCGTACATTGTATATGCATTAAAATTTCGAAAAAGACTTTCATCGTCGATAACCGACCTTCCGCCGTGCTTTTCGCGAGAAGCCATTCTGAGCCGTTTTAAAAATGCATGGAAGAGAATAAATGAGAGCCTTAAACTGTGTCAGTTGAACAAAAAATTATAAAAAATGTCGTCTCTAAAACATAAGGCAAATACTAGAAATCTTGATTTAAGTTTGTCGTTTCTTTTTTTTTAATATCTTCATCGGTGAATTCTCAATACGGATGAATGCGAAACTTGAAACTTTAGATATTATAAATTCTTTTTTAAAAATACTTTTAAAAAAATCAAGAAACTGTAAAACGAGATTTGAAAAATTCTTCCTCAGCGAAAATGTGAATTCATAAAACGACACAATTCATTTTCAAGTACCTGTATCCGTGAACTTCAACAAAAAGCGTGAAGTATTGGTTATGGAAAATTTGAAACGTCATTTTTTGAATTTTTTTTTTTACGATACAAAAAAAATCAGGAAACTGTAAATCGAGATTTAAAATATTTGTCCTCAAAGAGAGGATAAATTTACAAATCGATGGAAGTCTTTCGAAATTTTTTCAATATCCATCTCAGGCTTGGAAGACGAGATTTCATCGAGAATGCCATCAGAGTGGGGGTAAAACGAGCCAAGGGCTATCCAGGTATCAAATTTAAGTATGCGTAATTCTCGGGCATTTTTTAGAGGGTTGCGAAGAGAGGATCGAAAGTTTGTCGGGTGTGTCCGAGAGCATTGTCGCCGGGGTGACAATCTGGAGTCGAATTGCCGGCTCTCTTTCCGCTCGTCGGTCCGCTCCTCCCCGCTCTCGGCGAGCTTTTCCAACCTATTTAGACGGGCGCGTTTTGTACGAACGTGCCCCGGAGTAATTTAACGCGTAAAGGGAACGACAATGGCCTCGCTAAGCCCACACCCTTCAAACGAAACTATTTATACGCGTACCCTCTCCTTCTCTCTTTTCCTTTTTTTTCTCCATTTTTCGTCTCTTTCTAGCTCACTACGTTCCCTCTCACTCTCGAAACATCCCTTCTTTTCGTTGCTTTTCGATCTCTTTTCACTTCTCTCTTTCATTCGTATATCCCCGCGTGTGCGCTCGTCAACGTTATTTGTAAACGCGGCTAATGATCGTGTTACTCTCTTGTCGAATGCCCGCGAGAAAAATTGCCCAATAACGTGACGACTTCCTCGGATCTTATTGCCCTTATGAAAAATGAAGATTCGAAAGCGTTTTTCGAGAGTTAAACTATAGATTCAGCTGAAGTAACGTTTGAAAAATAATGTTCATTATTTTTTACATTCTAAAACAATTGAAGATAAAATCAGCGATTAAACAAAAATGTGTTGAAAAACATTTCGTTGCACAATATATCAAAATAACAAAAAAACAGAATAATTAAAAATGAATATGAAATGAAAATAAAAAATAATAAAAATGAAATGAATAATTAAAAATGAATTGCATTTACACTAAATTACACTAAATTAAAAAATATTACCATAGGATGTATATATAAAATAATATATACATGAAAAAAATTCAATGAGCACAAATATTTGTATTCATAAGGTGCAGAAAAATGATAACATGAAACTTAAACTAAATTAAATGAAAAAAAAATCGATCCTATATCAATAGATAAAAAATCTGCAGGTCGTTAAAAAATTAGAAGCTCCCGTTCTGGGTTCGTAAAAAGCAAATCCCTGACAACAGGATTGACCGCGGCCTACTCGAAGTATTATTGCTCGTTTGTTCGCGTACGAGAGGGTGTTGCCGTCGGAGAGCGAGGGGACTGACGCGATGAAGATAAACTCGACTTTTGTGCACTTCGAGTATCATACAATTTCATTAAAGGTTACTTACCGCGTGTTCACTAACAGATGACGCTCTTCTTGTCCCACACACCGCGCTTAACGCCTACCACCGGACGAATTTACGAGGACATTAATTACCTCGTCATGATCGTGTGGGCAGTATTTATAAAAAAGAAAAAAAAACAACTTTTGATTATCCATGAAACCAAAAAACAATTATTTTAATGGACCTATTGTAATAAAAAAAGACAAACGAAAACTTAAAATTCTAACAAAGAAATATAAAAACGATTAGTAAATATCTTTGTATACCTATTATCTGAATTTTATTTTTAAAAACGCAAAAATTCCATAAATAACTAAAATAAAGATTTTTTAAATAATTAATTTTATAAAAAACGTAAATAAAAAAACTAACCGGGAAGTTAATTAAAACAACAAATAACATTTTTTCCATGCACCATGCTTATAACAATAAATTCATATTAATAAAAGTAAATAAAAATCTGAAGTAAACGTCACAGATGAAAATTTTATCAAAATCGTTCAACTTAATGGCTAAACCAGAATATGAAAATCCGTGACGCTCCCGTGCAGAGACTCAGCAGGTTGTACGGAAAAAATATATCGAAAGAGAGAGCGACTCAAAAAGAGCGTAGATCTGTTGGCGAAAAAAGAGCGAGCTCGCTATTACGTTTTTATACAATATATACATTAAAATGCATATACACATGCAAAAAGCGGGGGCGAGTCTCCGCGTAGGGTGTTCGAGATCGAAAGGGGCTGGTGGAAAAAATAAAAAAAAAACGGGGAGGGGGAGGAAGATAAAAAAAGTAGAAGAAGAAGAAAGAAAATAAAACGAGAAGATGGGATAGAGGGAGTCAATGGGTATAAGCACTAAGCACGTAACTATGAAAGGAAACGTCAGCGGTGAGGAGGGTGGCGGAGGCGAGGAGGAGAGGGGAAATGGTTGGCGAATCGTCGCTAGATTAAAAAGAGGCTCCCTTTTCACTTGCTCTTTTATGCTCTGCTGTTGCTCTGCTATTACTGACTCTCCCATCCCTCTCCTCCTGCTCCTCTTTCTCTTCTCCTATATCTTTTTTTTTGTACGCACCATTTTTCTCTCCGCTCTCTCGCTCTATCTCGTCTTTCCCGAAGCGGGATCCTCACTCAACGGCCTCGGAATATCATGCCCGCCGAATACGCCGTTATCGGAGAGAGAAAAACGTCAGGTAAGTCGCGAATGAAACGAGAGGTAAGTGCAAGAAAGATTGACTGTGACAAAAATTTTTGGAGTTTTTTTTTTAATGTCTTGACAATTTTATTCTCATGATAACTGAAGGCTGATCATGACGTTGTGATCATACGTATTTGTAAAACTATTATCGTACTTTATAAAAATTGAATTACAACTTATTTTATTATGAAAAGGATTCGAGCGTACTAAAAATGTTATGAGCTATCGTATTTTCATATTTTTTAATGCTGTAAAAAAATTATATGCGATCATAAATTTAGAAATCCATAACTATTTTGCAATAATCAAGTAAATAATTCGAAAGAAATATTTTGGTGGAGTTATAGATGTTGGTTCTGAAGAATAATTTTGATAAATAATTTCGAACGAATCTGTATAATTTTGCATGAGGGGTTGATGCGAATACGCCATATACGGACTTTTCATTTTTCGCAACCGTCTGCTCGGGAGCAATTTGATCTCGCACAATCCGCGAGCGGAAAAAGAGCGTAAGGGATGAACACGAAGGGAAAATCGAATGCCGCAAAGCCAAAGTTGTGGATTTTCCGCGTACTAGGGGAAACACGAATTCAGACAAGCAGAATATACATAAATACACTTTCAGAAATTTCACTCTGAAAAAAAGTAAAAAAATAAATAAAGCTGGTTTTTTTCCCCTCGCTCTATCTATGGCCATTTTTTTCATTTCGTTTATTTTTTTTCTCGCTTTAGTTTCTATGTATACACCTTTCATTGAATGTTTCGCAGGAGAGTTTGCTCGCGTGCATTATTATTAATACTTTTTTGTGCCTCTGTGTGGATTCGAAATCTGCGATATTGTCGAAAAAAGCCTCAGATACGGTAACATCGCCATACATCAATTTTTAGTACGCTCGTGTATTGAAATAAAACCGAAAACGCGTTCGTGTTCCTTTTCCTCTTGCGTTTATATAGCCCGTTCCACACACTTTTTCGTCCAGAATGCTTTCCTTTATTCTGGACCCCTTTACCACGGACTTATCGCAGAAACGTAAAAAATATTCCTAAAAAAAAGAATCGACACAATACGGACAAAAAAGCTCGAGTTAAAATCTTTTTCTGCTGTATTTCATTTTTCTATGCATTTTTATGCATTGAGAATCGCGTTTTTTTAAAGATATACATATATCTATAAAAGTAATTATTTCACGAAGCATACATTTCCGAACATTTTCTTGAAAAATGTAAACAAAAGAGCGGAAAAACACGCACGAAACCGAAAATATTCGCGTACGAGGGATTTAAAAATACGAAACGAAAATGCGTTGACGAGCTGTTGATCGGATTTAAGCCGCGAGTGCCCGGTATCCAACTTTTAGCATCAAATTTTTTTAGAGATTACGAACCCTTTCGAGAAAAGCTAAAATTATAATCAGCACCGTTCAATAAAGTCTCTCACAAAAAAATATGAAACAAAAAGCGTTAAAACTCCAAATAAAAAATTCGAATAAATAAAAAAGCGTAAAAAATTCTATATAAAAATTGATACCGCAATGAACAAAAAGATTGAAAAAACGACTGAAAAATATACAGTATGTTAATAATATAGAAGAAACCGAGAAATAAAAAAAAATAAAAATAAAATTTTGGAACAGGATTTTTACGGAGGAAGGAAAAGAAACGCGCTTTTTCTTTTAATTAGACAAATGAATTCGGTTTGGTGGGGGGGGGGGGGGGGGGGTGGTTACGCGGGGCTCGAAAGCTCGCACGCGAGCCTTCGCCGTTCTCGTTGTCTATCGACAACGGGCGCTATCAGGCGAAAAAAAAAATACTCGCTGGTACCGTCTGCCGATAAATGGATGGAGAGCGAGGCCGAGAGGGGAAGGGAAAGAAAAAAAGTGCGCACACGATCCTTTGACTCTGGATGTTGCATACGTGTCTGGGTACGAAGCGTTTTACGAAGCGTTTCGTTCCTCCCGGAGATTAATTAACGAAGCGCTCGCCGCCGGCGGTCGCGTCAATGCCGTTGAAAAATATCCTATATGCATCCACAGTACTCCACATAAATTTTTTTTTCAACATATCCGCGCGTTAGCGATTCTTGAGAAAAGATCAGAAACGCCGATGCTAAACTCGGCAAACGTTCACCAATCATTTTTCCACCGTCCACTATATCCTTTCAAGCTTTTTAATTAATATTTCGATTCCCGTGAATGCTTCAGGATTCGAAAAATAAAAAAAAAAAACGATACGTTTCGCAAAAGTTATCAAGCTCGATTTCACGAATGTTTTCTCAAACTGGAAATTTGGATGAATATGGAATAATAATTAACAAAATACGTCAAATGTCATTTTGCGAATATATTTTCTCAATTTTTGTTCTCATTTTTTGTCCGAAATTAAGGTATTCCCATCGCGAAGGGCCGTAAATTGTTGGCGCATAAGAGGGGCCCTCTAAAAAATTTTATTGAACCGTAATTAATATCAGTGAAATGG
>JAPYYX010003014.1:0-12756 GCA_030522605.1 Cremastinae sp. B BG-2022a
AGCAAACTCGGAGAAAAAGAGTAGCGGTAGCTCGAGAGCGTACAGTTGACGTTCCGTAAATGTACTTGCCTCGAGTCTCTACCGCGACTCTTGATTTTTGTACCATCGAGCGTGCATTACCACAAATTGATCATTAGAGTTCGAAAGTTATAAAAGCTCCGGCCAGCAATCTCGGGGAAACTCCTTGAGACATTTTTTCCATTCCAGGGAGATTCGTATTATTTCCTCATTTCAATAAAAAAATATCTAGCAATCGGAAACAGTATTCTCAAATTAAATGAAATTTATAACTCTCGCAGTGAACGATGTACATCGTTTTATTGAGCGTTGTAAAGCACGAAGCGGCTTTCGAGACTCGAAGCACCGATTCCCTTATTTTTCTCTTCATCCCTCAATTCTCCTCGTTCTCCTTTTCCTCCTATCTCATCGGTATAGGAAAAACTTTTATGTACAACTCATTCATAGGGATCGTTTTATTATTATTTCATCGAGGGCATGTATAAGTTTGAGGGTGGTGAATTATGAGAGGAGAAGAGAAAAAAAGGAGAGACAGGGGGATGAATCAAGGGTTACTTGGCGACGACGACCCTTATTGCGGCGCCTTTGGCTCTCTTCTATCCTCCTCCACTTTTCCACGACTCCCTGCTCACATTCAATTGATCCCTAACTCTCGATCCGTACTGTGACATTTTGGAATGAGAATTTTTAACATTTCTCTCTCCCTCTTCGCTTTTTTTCTCTCTCTTCCATTTTTCCTCCAGCCCTTCGCTCTTTTTTTTCTGTTCACTTTCACATTATCTCGAATAAAATGCGCGGCTCAACTGAGCAAGTTTAGCCAGACACACTGGCTGGGTTATTCCAATAAATTTGGTCTTTAAATTCCATCGGACACGGATGTTCGAATCGTGAATCACCTGATGTATAGGGTGGATATAACGTATGCAAAATCGTTGCCGCGACGGAGCTATGTGCGCGCTCGTTTCAACGTCGGCGTGCAGAAATTGTGTGAAGGGCCGGGGGAGGGGCAATTAAACTAAAAGCGTCGCGGTTTAATCGCTGCTATAGTCCGCTCGTATCTGCGACCCGAGCGCTCCGTCGGAACAGAATTGAACAAAAAAAAAGAGAGAGAGAGAAAGAGCGCGAGAAGAGTGAAGGGAAAAAAAGGAAACGTAACGTGATCTGTGCACTAGGCCGCATATTACCGTTAGTACGACCGCAACTTCGGAATATGTGACTCGTGTAATCGAGAGAGAGAGAGAGAGGGAGAGAGCCGAAGAGAGACGGAGAATCGGCCATTAGCGTTGAAAATTTGATTGAACGTCTGAGTGCTCCGGCTGCGGCCATAGACCACTTGAAAAGTTTATCATAATCATTCAATTATCTGTGTACAGGAGTACATACATACACATATTCGAGTCGATAAACCCTTCGACGTCCACTTCGCCATACATATTTTTAATCTCCTGTTGAATAAATACTAGACAAGTTTTTTTATTTCCACCAAAATTATCCCACATTCGGGAACAAATTTTAAAAACTTTTCGGGGTGTTCAATTTTTTTTTCATCGTGTATTTCTCATTTTTGTATAGGCTTTTATAGATATCTGTACACTCTATAATTACGATGTACTCGTAACTATACTTTTAACACATATCTAAACTCGAAATTTTTAATCTCGAAATTGCAAACTTTGACTCTCGATATTTGGGGGCGGGGGGGGGGGACTATGCGGTCATGATGGGGCGTCTTCCCCTATCCTCACCCCTTTCGAGGTTGGGGGTTTTAAATTTTTTTAAATAGCAAACTTTCACTCTCAATATCTTTGGGGGTGGGGCTAATGGGGGGGGGGGCAAAAGGTATGGGGGAGTTATGATGGGGCGCCTCCCCCATCCTCGACCCTTTCGGGGTTGAGGATTTAAAATTGTTTAAAATAGCAAACTTTCACTCTCAATATCTTTAGTGGTGGGGCTATGGGGGGGGGTAAAGGACCCCTCCACTGTAATCCCCCACCCCCATCCAGATCATAGATGGGGCACTGACCTCAAAAATTTAACAAAAAAATTATGACACAGCATTCGTGAGAATGCTATAAAAAATAAGATAAAAGCTCAGTCGTAATGGAGTTGAGTGCAATTTGGACAATTGCATTCTTTGTTTTGAAAATAATTCAAAGACGTCCCGATACAAAGGTTTCATAAAAATAATGAAAGTAATAACAAAGCGGCACAAAGTAATATTAAAAGGACACGAGCATCGTACGTCTATTATGACATAACTGTGGGGGATGAAGAGACAGAGATAGGATAAGAGCTTTTGTCTGGTAGACAAGTGCATACGTACCTGTGCCTTCACGTCATAAATCTTTTTCTGTATTAAAAATAATTGCTTTAAGCACAGAGTGAGAAGGAAATCAGAGAGATAGAGAGAGAGAAGAAATGTGGACCAGGGTAGGATAGGAGCATAAAGCTCGCGCGGATGTTGAAGCCACCGCACACTTTTACGAGCTGACCTCCAACCAGAGATGAGCAAACATGCTTTATACTTTTTTCTTTTGTTTTTAAGTTTCCACGGTACTTCGTCGTGTGTCACTTTGTCATTTTTACTCTTTTTTCTATACTTCCCTTTTTTTCGCTCTCATCTCGGTGGGCTGGAAACGACCGAAGGTAACGGAATTCCTTCTCTCGTCAATTCAGCTCTTATTCATCAGAAACGTTAGAGAGCGATCTTTCTAATTTTTTTTTTATTTAAAAAAGCACAACGTCACTTAAAAAAAAGCTCCGTTTGAAAATCAGCTGAAAAGATTCTTCGCATCATAATTATACACTTTTCATTTTCTGGATAGTGAGAGAAAACTCAGTCGTGGGCTGAAAAAATCATCCCACGAGTAATTTCCACTCAAGGTCAATCTATTTTTTATTTTCTCACTTTTTTATTTTCTCTTTTGTTATTTCCCGGATTTAAGAGGGAAAAAAATCACGCGTTCCAATTGGCTCTTGCGGAGATTCACGCGTTAACAACATGATTCTGGGGGAGAGAGCAACTTTAAACTTTAGCCATAAACGAGAGAGATCGTCGAGGCCTTTTAATTTTACGGTCTTCACGGGAACTCACCCTCGGAGCTAACAAGGAAAAGGTTGAGCTTTTCGTTATATACCTGTATGTATATGTAAGTGTTTATGTATGTACCCAGTTGTGGGTTATTCGCGTAGGTTGACACGTGTAGGTGGACGCAAACGCGTTTCAGGGGGTGTACGGATGCGCGTAATTATATGTACACGCTCGGTTGTGCCTGGGCGACGGAATATTTAAAAAGAGAAACTCCGGACGTCGGTATGGTCAATAAGCGAGGGTCGACACGACTATAACGGATCCTAACACTCTCTCGACGCTGCAAATAATCCTCCATTTCGCATCTTTCAAGGTCAAATCTTACAAAATGTCATTAAAAAAAGCTCAGATTTTTTCACGGAGTTATAATTTTAGCAAGGTGCGCTTTTTTTGTTAGAATATAAAAATAATACGTGATGTGCGTGTGAAACTCTTTTTTATTCATCGCTCTACTTTACGTGATGTATTTTTATTATATTTTGTATTTTTAGAATGATTCGTTCTTTTTATCCTGCATTCTAGAATAAAAAAGAGTTCGAGGTTGAATAAGTTTATCTTTAATTAAATCGCGAAACAAAATAGATTTTCATGCTGATTTTTATTTACGGTATTTTTAATTGTATTTATATGTAATTGGTGTGTAGTTTTAGAACGATTCAATTTTTTTATTCAATATTTTGGAAAAAGAATTCGAGGTTGAAAAAATTTATCTCAAAGTTAAAAAAAAAAAAAATATTTTTATACTCATTTCTATTTACGGTAATTTTTAATTAGTTATATTATTTATTTTTTCGTATTTTTAGAAAGATTCTTTTTTTAAATTTAGTATCCTAGAAAAACAGAGTTCGCGGCTTAAAATATTATCTCAAATTTAAAAAAGAGCGGAAATAAACGTGCATTTTTATTTACGGTGCTCTTTATTGTGTCTATAGTTTTTTTTTGTATTTTTGTTTCAACTTATATCTGTAACATGATCGATCGGGCATCGAGAGGCGAATGATCGATGATAAGAGAAAGTGTATCGAGTCACGAAAATGTGTGTACGATGGGAAAACCAACCTGACGTAAAAGCGTGAGCGGAAGTGCGGAAATGGCCTCGATGAAATTGAGAAAATAAGAAAAAAAGGAGAGAACGGAGGAAAGTTGTTACTACGAGTTTTAGACGTTTGAGTCTTCAACGCATCAGATATAATGATAAAAATAAATCAACACATTTATTGTCAATTACAAACTCTGAATGCAGGAAGTAATCAAAATTAATAATTCTGCCACACACAAAATATAATAATTCATTCGAAAAAATTAGAACTCAAAAAAATAAATAAAAATCATTAGTAATAAAAATTTACTACCGACAAAAAATTTATATTTATTTCTTTTACGGTTTTTCCTATAAAAATGAAATACATCAAAAATCAGAATAAATTTTTAAAAAACAAATAATTGTACAAAATTCTCACATGCTCGTAAATGCGTCAAGGCAATTGAGAAAACTGTTTTCAATCTAAGCATATCATCGAACGTAAAAATAAATCTTGTTTTATTTCTCACATCTAGCTTATCCGTAAATACGAGAAATAAAATAAATCCGACAATGTCGGAGAGGAAGCTCCGTCAAAGTCTTTCGCCGCTCTCTCTTTCTTTTTCAGCCTCTTTTGTCTATATTCCCGTGACTCTCTTGAGGATTCCGCATTCTCCGGTGATGTACACGTATCTCCAGGCTCAACTACTGTGAAGCTGGAAATTCACCGAAAGTGGATGAAAGAGCAAGAGAGACGAGAGGAAATAAAATGAAATGAAGTTATTATGGCGTGGGGTCAAGAAGAAATCTCCAGAGGAAAAAAACAGAACCTCGACGTTAAAGATAAATTTGAAGAAAAAAAAAATAAAACCCTCTATCAGAGAACACGTCAGATCCCAAATTTTTCATTTCAACACTGTAAAAAAATCGTGCGAAGAAAAAATGGTGAAATAAAAAAATGCGTGTTGAAATATGAGATATAAATTAACTTTTTGTTATTGGACACCCTATAAATTCATATGCAGGCTTTGAGAAAGTCCGGAGAAACGTTCTCTCTGCTGCTATGATTAATACGACAGCGTTGCCTCGGGATTGGGATAATTTGCGTAACATTGAACGAAATGGATCCGTCAGGGGCTCAGATGGTACTAGGAATAGTTTCAGCCTCGAATATTTATCACCTGCATGAAAATAAGGAAAAGGGACAGGAAGAAAAAAAGAGATAGAGGAAAGAAGGGCGAAATGCAATGACCACGGACAGCGTTCGATTTTATTTCTTGGATTATTCACTTCAATTTTTTTACTCTGTAATTTTTTAACGCAAACATTTCTACTTTACAACATGATGGTTGGAGTAATTTTGTGAAAAATATTTTTTTCGGCTACTTGAAAATTTTTTTAAAAGTTAAAAAAATTATTTATTGAGTTTTTATCATAATTTCATTTCATCAAAAAGTAGTTAAATTATTCTTAGCAATTATTTTACATTTAATACTTACATTAGACATTTATTTTACAATAATTCGTTTCGACAAGAATATTCAAAGGCCGGTGTAGGATTTTCCATTACGACAATTAATCGAGTGACAGTGGACAAAGGGGGGAAAAGCTTTTCCCGCGTGGAGTTTCGTTTCACTTTAATTATCAAATATAATATGAGACCGTGTGAGCGAGCGAATATTTCAATGTTACACGAGAGGGTAATCGCGCTTAACTGGATTCCTCGTCCTCCAAATTGGATTGGCCGAGGAAAAAGTTTCGGCCCGCGATGGGAAAATAATTTAATTGAGCTATAAGATAACACGCAGTAGTTTGATGCAAGGATTAAAAAACAAAAAGAATTCAATCTCTGGCAACGCTCGTTAGTGTTTACCTCTCGATACAATTACCGATACACGTACCATATAATCGCTCATCCTTTCCGATTTTCCTCATCGCACTCGTGAAATTAGTTTCAGCCGATTGGTAATTTATCATCCTGACGTATAACCCGAAGACAGGAATCTATAATTCATCAGGAGATTCATCATTCCAGGATGAATGAGAAGAAAAAAACGTTTAACAGTTTCGATTTATCCAATTACGAGTTTAATTGGAATGGAATTAAAAATATTGAAGCAAATTTTTTTTTTAACGACTTGAATTCAGGATAAAGACTGAATTTGTATGCGAACCAATTCGCTGTCTGACAATAAGGATAAAAAAAAACAAGTACGAAGCAAAATTTGTCCAATCAGTAACTTGATCGGAACGAACAATTTTTTTATTATTACGAATTTAGAATAAAACTTTTAATAATTTTTAATCAAATTTTATAAAGGATGATATAAAGGACGAAAAAACGATTTATTCTCAATCAAATGGTCCCAAATTCTCTAAAAGTTAAATGAAACAACTAATATTTTTTTTCATACAAATTTCACAAAGTATGCAAGAAAAGAGATAAGAATTTTTTTTTATATTGAACCAATTGTAGTCAAATTATAATGATCCAAACCCCTTCAAAATTAAAACCAACATTTTTTTATTCAAACTCATGACAGTTCCTGTCATGAAAATGGTCATTTACCTTAATGATAATTTCGAAAATACGAAAGATAAGGAAAAATAAGGAGGGAGAAGGGTCGAGAGAAAATGTTATATGCTGAGTCAAGTAAACGACGTTATAATAGGTTGGACGATTACACTTATTACCACGGTGTTATCATCGTGGAAAGAGAGTGGAATCCTGATAGTTCGCCCTTGTCGTTCTCTTATCGATTTCCCACCCCTTTCGCGTGTATTCAAAACACACGCGTGTACTTCCACACGTCTATACGACGGGAGGACGGTACTGTAACGCGTGTATGTTTATCGGTTGGCAAACGCGTTACTTCCATCATGTCAGCCCGGTCTACGGACACTGAGAGCTTACTCACCTAGAAAATGGTGAATTTGCACCGTTTCCGACGATTCCGTAACTGTTGCAGCCACGTGCTGCTAAATGTCCATTCGAACAAATGGTACGAGGTAATGATTTTGAGTTGGATATGAAACGATAGAGGTCGCTCGACGGAGCAAGGGAAATCAGTACGAACGGTATCGATGAGAGACATACAGAGTGTCCAAACAGTTGATACTGTTAAAATCAATTTGGACTGATTAATACTCAAAATAGAGAGTAAACAAAAAGTTCAATGATACTTGTAATTTTTATTGAGTTATCTGAATTGTAAAAAATATTAAATTAAGTCAAAAAAGTCAGTTACTTCAGGTTAGAAAAAAAATCTAATCTCAAAACAGGAAATTTTCGAAAAAGGGTAATTATTAGGATGACACCCCCCCTCCAAGGGAACCGGGGGGTGGGGGGAATTTTATGGCCCCCAAACGGGGGCCCCATTCCCCCCTATGGGTTTTTGAAAATTTGAAATTTCTACGATCTAGAAAGGCAAAAATACATGGACTGATAATTAAATAAGGGCAGAAAACGACGATAAATATTATATTTTTAATAATAAACAAATATATACTGTTGATCACAAATTTTATTGATTGGTAATTGTTATTCATCGTTTGTTCATTGTCATTTTTGATTGTTGATATCTTTGCGGGGGGGGGGTGACCAACGCAATTTTTCTTCGGCATTGTATTTAGGAGATCAAGCACTATAAATCCCCCCACCCCCCCGGGCCCTTGGTGGGGTCCTGGGGCGAAGCCCCAGTAGGGGATTGGGGGAAGCCCCCCCCAATGTCATAAACCTACATTAAGTGAAAAAGTTGCCCCTTTTGTTATCTTACCCCCCTTGCTTTTTATTGTTTTTAATTGTCGATATCTTTGCGGGGGGGGGGATACCGACGCGATTTCTCCCCCCCCCCTTCAGGGGGGGGTATCATCCGAATAATTACCGAAATTGATTTTTCACCAAGTATTTTTCTTCAAATGAGTGTAATTAAACAAATTTCTGTATCTAACCAGAAATTTTAGTTAGATTTGATACGGAAGACAGAATGATATAAACATTTTTGGGACTTGTTGCACGTAATGGGGTAAATTTTGATGAAATTTTCAAGCTGAAGAAAATAATTCTAGAAACATCGTAATTTTTTTTCTTCCATTATGCAGATGAATTCACCAAAAATACGATGGACAAAAAGACATTTGTCGTTCGATGAATCTGATATTATATCACATTATTCATGAAAAATCTTTGGAGCATTTTTTCAAGGAAAAAAAATAACACGAAAAACACCACAATTTTTTTCTCCAAATTATTATTATGCAGATTTCATCAAAATGTAATACGATGGAAAAAAAAAAGACATTCTCCAGTTTTCTCTCCCTTCGAGTGTACACGAGGTATAAATTGAATATAGGGAAGAAGAGACGTTGCCAACATTTTATTTATTACGTGGCCTACAACCCCCTCGCGTTCGTGCGAAAAAAAGAGAAATGAGGACGTCGTGCCGTGTCGGAAATAAATATAATCACGTCGTGACTTGAGCGCAGTGTCCCGGAGGCTTACAACACAGAGCCCAACATCTCTTCCACCTTCTCTGTATGATAATCGGGCATCACGGAGTCTCACCCCCTATCGCATTTTCTCCGTAATATGTGTGAAATTGCTAGGGGTTGCACATTTTAAGCTCATCATTTTGGAATTGCATTCCATCGTCGACAGTTTCATATTATTTTCATATACTTATCTTTTATCAAAGTAAATTAATATTAAAATTATCAATATTAATATTCAACGATGATTTTTTTAAATTAATAATGTGAAATAACAATTTACAAAATTTTTAAATTTGGATGCAAAACATTAAAAATACGTCACAATTGATTTTGAACAATTATTTGTCAATATATAAAAATAAATAATTCATATTTTTAATGAAAAATAACATCAAGTGTACTCAAAAGATTATCGGACTTCTTGTTTAAACAATCATATTTAATATTTTATTAAAGTTGTATTACACTTTAAAAAATAATTTCACAATTTATCGTAATGGTTTTCAATATTTCAAAACAATTCATGAGTCCAATGAAACATCTCAAATGTCCACTAAAAATCATTAAACTTTTTTTCTGAAAAATTATACTTGATAATTCAATATTCTTCGATAATAATAAAAATATTGCCTGATAAATATTATCGCTTATTAAACAGTCTTGTTCTATAATTAGATTTACAAGTGATGCTCGAAATAGTAAAAGTTACGATACAAATATACATACCGTTACTTTAATTATAAAAATATCATATTGTAAAATAATATCTGAACAATATAGTGGGCGTAAAAGTTTATTTTGTCTCACGGTCGAGTTATTCGAGTAGATGGCCATGTAAATATCCTCTCGATTTTACGGGCGTGTGGAGCCAGCAAAATTTTGAGGGCCTATAAAATTCCGGATGAAATCTTTGCTCTGCCCATAAAGACGGGGCCATATCCATGAATATATTTGCTTACATAATGTTATAGATACTCGGATATCAGGAATTTCGAGCCTAATCGTCGGGGTCTATGGTCTCGGAACTGCGATTCGCATTTTTTAACTTTTTTTTTCATTCTCGAAATCTGAACATTCCTTTCGTTACATAAATAAAGAAAAGGAATTTGCATTTTTTTACAACCCTACGAGCATCAACCCCTTTTCGAGATTCTTGAAAAAAAACGTCAGGGTCAGAGAGGTAAAAAATAAAAAAAATTTAAAAAAATTGCAAGGAACAATTTTCAGAGAGTTTGAAGTTCCGAAATTTACCCTCGAAGATTACAGACTCGTCGGTTCGGGGGATGAAAATTTCGTTCCATTGACGCTGGTCCTTTTACGTCCCGGATGTGGCAAAGATCACGCAGGACTCTTGAACTTACCGGAAGTTTCGTGTACGAAGCTGAGAGGAAGTTTCGCGTTCAGACAGACAGAGAGAGAGAGAGGCGTCGAATTTTGTAGACGAGACGAAACATCGAGAGGTCGTGGTAATTTGTACAGTGACGATTGGACTCCTGGGAAGGTCTGTGATGTCCTGACGAAAGCATTCGTAATATCACGTTTTGTCCCGTTCTCTCAGACTCACCATTTTGCTTCCATTTCCCCGTCGACGCCGCCGTCTCCTCTCTCTGATTCCCCTCGCGTTAAAAGCATATCGAATTCACTCGAAAAAGAGAAGAGAAAGAAGAGCCATCGACGACGTTACTTCCATCCGTGTTCTCTCCTTCCTCTCTGAAAGCCTCGTGACAGTCCTGAGAACATTGGCAACTCTTCGAACCGCAGGATCAAGATAATACCCACAAAAAGCTAAAAAAAAGCATTCATGGTTCGATTCGTGAAGCAGGAGACGAAAAACATTTTGATCGTGAGGTCTTGCAATTTTTTTATTATTTGCGATCGTGATAAACAAAAAAATAGTTTTTTTACAACATTTAATTCAAATTCAGATATAGATTAAATTAAAGGACTTGCTTATTATTAAAAAGAATTATACTTAAAATTTTTTTATGTTAACGTCCTTTTAATTTGATTTATATCTGAATTACTAGAAAATACTATTAAATACTAGCAAATGTTATTAAAATGAATTGTCTATTTTTATTTTTAAAACAAAAGATACAGTAAACAAAAAATGACAAAATTAATAGTGAAACGAGCTAATAGTATTTTGATTAATAAAATCATAAAATATTTGAATGAATGCAACTATTAGCTAATTTTATTAAACATTTGCTCGTACAATAAATATATTTTAGTGATTTTGTAAATACGTAACAAAATACCATCTTACACTTTGTTTTATTTTCAAAATGAAATCGGAAAAAAAATTAATCAAAACACAACTATTACCTCATTTTGTATTTTTTCACAAGACTTGAAAAATTACTATTTTTCGTGTTCACGAAAAAGAAAATATAGAGACATTGCAAAATAAATTCTTAAATATTGAAATATCGTCAAAAATTTATTTTCACTCCTAATATCATTATCATTAGTTGTATCTTATCATTAGTTGTAAATTAACCATAGTTCACAATTGAAAACTTAATTTTTTTTGTTCACAAGAAACGAAATCCGCAGACACAATAATTATTTTAAGATATATTCAAATATGAAGCCAATTTTTACATCGATAAAGTATACAAGTTTCTAATCAAAGCATTAATACACCATCGTAAACGTCACGTCTTCGCTGACTTCGGTATACGATCAAAGCATTCGTTCGTTTCGCGAAGCTTTTTGCGCAAAGCTCCTATCTTTGAGGTGAATTTTCGCGCAAGACACTCAAGCGTCGCGGAGTCTTTTGTACGAATATCCGTTTTAGTAAATTCACCGTTACAGAGATAGGGAGGAAAATGGAGAGGAAAGGATCCTGGATTATCGTGGCTTCGAGTTTTTCCCTTTTCGGAGCATAACGGATGCATGTACTCGCTTATGCCAAGAGGAGAGTAACAAGCCCGTGTTCAATTATTACTCGTTACACAGGCAGGAGCCTCCTCCCTCGCGTTATTAGATTAAAGCCGGTAGAGTCTGGCGAAAAGGGGGAAAGGCCGCGAGGGGGGGGGAGGAGGGAAGGGGGAAAGAGAGGATCGGATATTCTCCGAAGTTTGCTTCGCGGCGCTGTAAAACGTTTATTTTACATTTTACGCGCATGTTGCCTCGAGACACTCCAGGGACGTGCACGCTTGCCAATCTCGTATCCTCGCGGCTTTTCTTACAATATCGAACAATCGATTTCTCTCGAAAGTCTGAGATCGCGAGCTCTCGCGAATCTGATATCCATTAAAGGGAAACTCGATCCTAGACTCCGTTATCGAAATAATGAATGAGAGAAAATTTCTGCCTCTACCATTATTTATTTCCCCAAAATTTTCGATATTTTTTCGTGGGTAAGTACTTGGACGCATATCTTGAAAGATTTTCATCCAATGAAAAATTTTGTTGATGCACAGAATCTTGATGGTGGCATTTGATTGTGAGAATTTCATTGTCGAGAATTTTTGTTCTGAATTCTTGAATCAGTTGTAAATTGAATACGTTGGTAATGAGAATGAATAAAATGGGAGTATTTAAAAAAAATTAAATTAATTATAACTATTTTCAAATTGTTCAAGGTCTCGTCTCAATTTTAATAAATATCGAGTTATTTTTTTGTAATAAGTTTTTTGATTCCTTTCAAAAATTATAATCTATTACAAACTTTGATACCAAAAATGTCATTGAATTATCGAAATTTTTTTCTAAATCTAAATTTTTTTTTTACTTCTTGTATATAGGGGAGGGGGGGCAAAATGGGGTACTCAAGAAAAATTTCCGATTCTAAGGGTTTAAATATGCTGAATTTTTTGTTTTTTAATCACAATTGAAGGATACAAATTCAATTTTCAACTGAAATAAAATTTTCATGAGAAAAAATTTTTTTTTCATTTGCCAAAATGGGGTACCTCTGCAAAAAGTACGAAAATTTTTTTTTCTCATAATTTGTTAAGTTATTATTAGCTTTGACGTCTTATTTCAAGTAATTAATTGATGATTTATATTCATTTTTGTTTACACGTGTTTCATTACCAAAGAAAATGTTTTTTTTCGGTCTGCTATGTTAATTGATTTTTCGCTTTAGTTTTTGTTTAAACGTGTTTTTAAATCACCAAATATA
>JAPYYX010003015.1:0-12755 GCA_030522605.1 Cremastinae sp. B BG-2022a
AATTTGGCACAAGGATTTTTTAGCCGTTTCCAAACACGTCTACAAAATTTGAACTTTTTCTTACTATTTTAAAAATAGGTATAATTCCTCCTTAATTGAATATTAATTTTTATTTTTGTTTAAATGTATTTTTAAGTCACCGAATATAATGTTCTTAACAAAAAAACACTATTTGATATTAAATTTAATCAAATTTTGAAATATTGATAATTTTCAACAAAAATTTTTTGGTGCCTCATTTTACCCCCCTTTATCCTAAATGCTCTCTTCCCTTACGTGCTTTCAATTTCTGTTTTAAATTATTTCATATTTTTCATAAATGTCCTTTTTACTTCTCATTATATTGATAATAATATTGAATGATTTTTTTGTATAATCTTCCGCGGTGAGGGTTCGTTTATTGTATAAATGTATAACCGTTTAAGAAGCTTCATTTCTGGAAGAAACAACAGGTCAGCGGCGAGCCACTCTCTATCCCTCCGATCGAAAGTTCTTGAGAGCTCTCGGTCCACTCCACTACCGCAAATATTGACCTCTCTTTTCATAGGGCGGCTTATTTCGTTAAACGAGGCTCATACACGAGAACGACAGAGTCAAAAAAAATAAACCATAACCATGAAATAACGTAAAAAATTGCAAAAAAAATATACATATTGAATAAACATACAATAAACATTATTCTACCCTGTATTTTTAATAATATTATAATATTTTAAATTGAATTAATAAAATAAATTTATAATATTAAAATAAATTGATGTAAATTTTTGACATATAAAAAACATGAATATGAGGTGTGTTTTTTTATATCTAATCAGATAAAGAAAATCGTGTTTGATACGTTATTATGAATTACAAATGCAACTTTTTTATACAGAAATTAAAATTTATATACAAACGATTAAATAAACGTGGTGGTCAGTGCCGTTCGTCCTTTTAATCGTTCGGAGTGGAGTAATCATGGTACATTGCTCACGATTTGAGAGAGCGAAAGATATTAAGCCCTGTGATAAGTAGCTTAGTCATTTTTATCAAAACGAGCGCGTACTCTCGACGAGAGGAACGAGATAGTGAGAGACGCATTCAGGAAAAAAAAGCAGGACGACGTTTTCCTAGCGTGCGCTGTTGCGTTCCGAAGCTTCGTGGTAGAGATAGAAGAGAGAAAAAAATAAAAACTTTTGCTTAGAAGGTGCAATCTCTCTCGCTTCAGAGTAAATAGGAGATAAAACATTATTTTTTTGTTCAAGCGGTGAAACGCGAATTCATATACGATATCGTTAACTCGAGCCTTCTCCTGGACGATTTTTTAGGCGTCTTTTCCTTGCTAGATATCCGGTGTACGTTTACTCAAGGATAAATGAGTTGAATTCACATCTTTACGGCTTTCTGATCTACCACCGAGAATAAACTCGAGCTTTCACGCTCAAGAGAATGATAAATGAGCATGCGACATATTCCGATTAAGCCTAGGCTCTTGAATTCAGTTAAAATATTCGTTTATTCCTCCAATTAAATAGCATTTGACGAAAAATTGCAAAATTGCAAAACGAATATCAAAATGAAGCAATATTTCCATACGATGAATCCAATTAACAGAAAATTTATAGCGATGACAAAATATTGAATAAAAATTTAACATTAAATAATTCCTTTTGAATTATTGAGAATTGAACACGACGTTTATTCACAAAAATGATATTCGTTAAAACTGCAACCAATTTCTTATCAAAGTTCATAAAAATGATTTATCTCGAGTCCCGATGCAGAGAAGGTGAAAAAAAAAAATTTTGCGGCTGCTCTCGAGAGTAAGTTGATATACGAGGTAACGAGGATATCTCGGAGCTTTCCACTCGGTCCGTCAGTTATGCAGATTCGCGAGAAGGAAGAGCCGGCCCGGCGATTCCGGGAATAGAAGTCGCTCTCCTCAGCGATAGTGGACGATTCAACGCGTCGTGCATCATCCCCGCATTTCGGAGCTCCTTTTTTCTAGCCTCGAAATTGCACTTTCGATCCCGAGTGGAGTGCGGTTTTACCGGGAAAGAGCGCGGCTCTCTCAGACCCTGGAAATCTCGCTGGACGATCGCAAACGCTGGACGAGGATGAACCAGAGGACGATCCTCGCCGAATTTTTCTAGATACGTCGCGAGAAAGAGAGCTAGAGAGAACGCCTAAAAATATTTTCCATCCTCGTCTCTGTTTATGGTTCAAAAAGTACGCAAAAGTGGATTTTTTTCATTTTTTTTTTTTTTTGGTTTTTTCTCTACATGCATATTTAGGAACGTCTCGAGTGTCATCTCGCGTGTTGGTTATAGCGGGTTCGTTGATCATGTGTGTATATATGTAGCTCGCAAAGTCGACGGAAAAAACTTCCCGGTACTTGTTTGTCTCGCTGCCGACGGTGTGAAAGAGCGCAACGTTTGATCGTCCGTAATCTTTTTTTTTATTAACACACGTCCTCCCTCTCGAGAAGCCGCGAGATTTTTATTTCGAGAGGTATTTTTGAAAATTTGAGAAACTCGAGAAAAAAAGGAAGATCAGATCGGAATCGACCTTTGACCGATGGTTCAGAATTTTTGGGAATTTATAGTCTTGCGATGTTTATGTAAAAAATGAGACCGGTAGAAAAATAATACCATCTTACAGGAAATCTTGTATCGTTGATTTTTTATACAAATTTTGGATGTAAGGAATTTTGCGAAAAGAATAAATTTAAATTTTGTTTCAAAGAAGAATTTAATAATGCGACACATAAATTTAATTAATAATTGGATTTTTAATCGTACGATATCACTGAATGAAATTCAAGTTCTGGAGAATGATAGAAAATGCAATAAATTGAAATTTGAGAAGTAAAAAAAAAATAGTTGACGCTGTTGGGCTCATCATTAAAAATCTTTCGATAGAAGTTCATCTATAGTTTTTATGTTTGTAAAAAATTAGAGAGAAGAACCATAGAAAATTCAACCGGAAGAAAATTTGACGATTCTTCCGGCCTATGCCGCAGAGAATGCCGTACGGTGAATTTTTTTCCGAGTCGGAAGATTGTTCGACCTTTGAACGAAGCGTTAAATCAACACACCGATACACGAGAGAACATTTAACCGAGAGAGCCACGCTCCGAGCAATTATTTGCTTCTAGATTTATGAGTGTGTGAAGCGGCAGCAACGGCAGCGAGAGTAAAGGGTGAAAAAAAACTCTCCAGGTGTATACGCTCTCTTAAGATTCGCGAAAAAGAAACTCGAGGGCGTTATCGGAACGATTTTTGCACGAAATCTTGAGAGAAATCCGCCCTTTTGTTCTCTATGTCGGAACCTCGGAACATTCAGACGCGTATCTTTTCTTCTCCTTTCTTCTCGCGTTCTCCTCTCGCTCTACCTCTCACGGTACGTCAATCCGTGAAAATGTGTTCGTGCAAGAGTGTACTGCCGAGAATCACTTTGCGGATCGTAATTACACGCTCTCCCCGGGGCCGATCTCTCAATAACTCAAACGAACGATTATCGATTGCGAAGCTATAACTTTTCTCTTTACATTTTCTTCATCCCACATGCGGATCTTCTTCCAATACAGTATGCTTTCGTGCAATACTCGAACAATGAATCTTGAGAAACGTCAGAGCTCGCAAGTCCAAAATGTGAATTTTTACATCGACACTGAGAAAATCTGGAAACCTTTTTTTGCAATTAAAAAAGCACAAATCGACTGATTTTAGGGAATTTACCATCTGAAAATAAATATTAAAATTTATCTATACATTTATTTTGGGTTACTGTAATTAGACAGATTTTTAGATTGTGGAATTACAAAAAATTTAATGTTTTTTTCCAATTTCGTGATACTTAGTCGTAGATCACAAGACTTTTTCTCGAAGATTAATTTATAAAACGTGAAAATTTATTTGAGAGAATTTTCTGAAAAATTCTAACATTGTTTTGAGCTGTCACAAAAATATTTATAATAATGAGTTATTAGGTCTACAAAATTATTGACGTCCATTGAATTTTTTTTTCGTGGCATTGTTACAAAGTAACATTTTCTCAGCGATTGATCTCATGTTCGTAACACGTGTCCTAGCCTTTTTTTCCAATTTCCTGATTCGTATTAGTCGTAGATCACAAGAATTTTTGTCTCGAAGATTAATTCATAAAATGTGAAAATTTATTTGAGAAAATTTTCTGAAAAATTCTAACATTGTTTTGAGCTGTCACAAAAATATTTATAATTATGAGTTACTAGGTCTACAAAATTATTGACGGCCATTGAATTTTTTTTTCGTGGCATTGTTACAAAGTAACATTTTCTCAGCGATTGATCTCATGTTCGTAACACGTGTCCTGGCAATTACAGGAGCAAGGAAGGACGCAGAGACGAGGCGTACGTTCCTCGTCGATCTCTCGCCTCCTTTATATTTATCTCGCGAGGCCGCGTGCGCCGTGATGCGATTCGGAGATCAGGAGCAGCCGAGGAGGATCAGAGAGATCGAGGTAATGTACCGGCGGTTTGACCTCTCGTGGATTCTTCGGGCTCCGATTTTATTTTTATTTTTCATCGAAGGACGATTCGCCCTTGCGTTTCTTTCGCAGGTGCATGGCTCGTACTTTGCCAACGAGATACATATTTTCGCCCGAGAGCCCGTACGATCATTACACGAAGATAATATCACCGAACTCTCTTCCCCATTGCATTTACGAAGAAAAAGTCAAAAATAAAAAAAAAATAAGTAAACGCTGATCACACGCAGCCTCCATCCTTCGTCTCTTTTCCCTCAAGAAGGTTCGAGAGCTTTTTGCCCATCCGAAATCGGTAATTGATTGAATGAAAGTACTTTATTGCAAATCGCGCTAAGATACTTTTGATTTAAATCCTTGAGGGTGTTCAGTCCCAAATCGCAAATGGCGATAAAATTCTGGAAATTTGTTTTTGTGTGAAGTATTTAAGAGTTTGTGTACAAATTTTACGATGATTAGGAAGCAAGCTACTGAGAAATTAGAATTCATAAATTACACGCGGCCTATGGAAACTGTAGTAAAATCACAATTATTTTTTTATAATTTTTTTGTTACAAAAAATGGTGCTAAATATGTCAAAAAAATCACACTCGAGGAAAAACATACAAGAAGCATTGTGTAATTTTTTCAACACGACATATTTAGGAAGCATGTGCCTTAGAAAATAAATAATAAAAGACGAAGGACGTAGTTTTCATCATTTTTTGAAAATCACCAGAAAATGATCAAATCAACAGTTTCCACCATCGAGATTTTAGCGTTATCAAGTTTGCCAAAAATATCCAAAAGTCAATTCTCAACTTCTATTTTTATAAAAATTATTGAAATTTATTATTAAATTTTTGTTACAATTTACGATTTTGTTATAATCAACATGTACAAATACGAAACTTATTTTCATATTAACGTTGTTACAATACGAATATTTATCAATTCCAATAAAATTCAATCAAATTCAACATTTGGATGGGTTTTGGTAGGTAGTCAACATCCTGGACCTCAAATGCTCGAAAAAAATTAGGGTTCGAATAATTTTGTGCACGTAAAATTTCCAAGGCTACCTTTAATCAAACAATAAACTAAAATTAAAATTGAAATGTCCAGAAATATAATTCGAATTTAAAAAGAGGAATGAAATGATTTCCCACAATCAATATTGGAACTCAAAACTTTTGACCGTTCCCATGAAGAAAGATACAAATGGATCCTGTTTGAGATTTGAGAAAAGGGAGAAACTTGGTTTTTCTCCTTGTTAAAGAAAGAGAAATGAATCGCATCAAAGATGGATATACGTGGTCTCCATTGGATATATGAGAAGAGAAAAAGTTTAGCAGCTGTCTACATAACCCGGCCGAGGCAAGAAGAAACTCGCCAAGACAGATGCAGTCCATTCGGGGTATTATTCAACGACGGACGTTTGTTTATACGCGCATGTCCGCATTTTTTCATTTTTTTTATAACTTTCATAGCGATGGAACACGCTTAAAGGGTGGCCTTTGCGCGATATGATGGATTTGTACCAATTACTCTCGGTACGTCAAACGATCGCCCGACCGTTCTCTATACCCTCCTTTCCTCGCTTCTCATTATGCATCGAGCTCGATATACAGCGTACACATCCATAAATACAAATACACACCAGACTGATCTGCTCATCCTTCGATATTCGTACTCGTATCTCTTGCGTTTCCTCTTCGTGGATCTCTAGCGAGCGAAACTCATCGCGGGCATTATGGCATCAGGCAAAACTAATCAGAGACTAATCGATTACCTTCTTTTTTTTCAATAAGCAATTCTCTAGGATGTAATTATTTATTTGAAAAAATAAAATATACTTCTGCAGCACGATGTTGCTTATATTTATATGTACAAAATACTCTCAAATAGAACATTAATTATTCGATTGGTAAGGAATGAAGTCGAACGACGGTCTTTCAGAATTTTATATAAATTTTATTAATAATTAATTTAAAATTCCAAAACGTTATTTGAAATTTTTCACATCAGCAATTAGGTAAAAAAAATCGAACTATAGGTCGATAGGTGCAGTCTAATCAATGAATTTCGTCATAGTTTGTTTCTGTATCATGGAATTTTTGACCTTATGCTTATTAAAAAAAATTTTTGCAAATTGATTCAAGAGAGCAAAATATACTCAAAAATCAAGGTCATCGAACATGACTTAGAGTTGCTACGTACGTATACAAAAGAAATGTTAAAATTTCTTTTAAAAACTAAAGGAAACTTCTTCGAAGTACTAAAAAGAGATATGCAAAATTTCAAGACGTTTCACCATCTACAAGTCAACATTTTTAGGCTGAAAAATCGTAATATGTAACATGTGTATTGCTCGAGAGAGAACTGATGAAAATTGTGATTTTTAATAATAAATATCTCAAAATCTACGTGGCAAACCCTCTTAAAATTTGGTTCACGTATGCAGGTCGTATCAAAGAGGGCCTGTGCAAATTTTCAACAAAATCCTAAGAAATTAAAAAAAACTATAGAACTACAAGCGAAAAATGTCTTACTGGATACTCTAAGAGTGATACACAATTTTTCTTTTGCACTATAAAAATACAACGTTTTGAAAACTAAAATAAAATTCTTCTGTTCATAAAAAAAAAACAATTCCTTCAGTAAACTGAAATTTAAATTTCCGACATTATTCTTTGATGTGAAAAAGTCTTGACTCGGAAAAAGGGGAGAGGACTGTCAATGTTTTGAAACTGCAGGTAAAAAGCGTCGTATGAAAATATCAAGTACAAATATGAGAAAAAGCGTGAAAGTAGAAAAATCAACAAAATAAGCATGTCGGGCAAGATTCTTTGGTGAGCGATAAATAAGATGGTGGAGAGAAGAAATGGGGATGGAGAGCATAAGAGCCAGTAGAACGTGCGCAAGGAACCCGCGAGGGGATGAGGTATATAAGCTTCGAGTTATGGAGAAGGAAGTTTTTACGGTGTTTTTATGTCGCACGGTGGCGGCGTAGCCGAGACGCGTGAGCGTCTCTTGGCGAGTCGTTGCAAGAGCTTCTTGCCCGCGAGAAAAGTAGATCGAGCTCTCTCGCTTTTCTTTCTTTTTTTCTCTCTCGGCGTTCTTCTCACTCGCGGCCAGCCCTTGCTCCCTGTATTTTTCTCTCTTTCGCTTTTTTTTCAGCGAAGCTGTCGCATCGCTTAAACAAATTAAAGAATCGTCCGGCACCGGGCGCGCCATTCGGTTTATGAGCCCTTCTCCCCCGAGCTACAATAGGAATCCCTGAATCTTTAATAACGTTTCTCCCGAGAATAAGTACTCGTCGGGACGCACGACGAGGATAGGGAGAATAAGGGAGAAATTTCCGAGGGGATGCGAAGAAAAATGTGCGAGATAGCGTCTTACTTATTCATTCGATCTTAATAAACTCCGATTCGATTGATCGAATCGTCATTTAAAGAGATACGCATGAATACAAAAACAAGTTTAAAATTTGATTTTTTTCCAAAAGTATTTTAGAGAAAAAAAATTCACGACTCTTAATGATATATCCGAGATATCAAATGTTGGAAAATGTAAAGTTTAACATTTACTTCGACTCAAACGTTCGCAGCAGAATATTCTCACGCACTCGCATTTAATTGCATTTGTTCTCTATTAGCGAGTATTTTATCGATTCCAGGTATGTTGCACGCGCCGGACAGCTAAATATTTGTGGCCGAGCGGAATGAAACGCGAGTGAAACTCGTTCGCGATCGTGACTCACACGGAACACACTTTGCTCTTGGAATCTTTGAATTTTTCCTGAAATATCGATGAGAGAAAGAAAGCCTGTTACGGTCAATATTTCGATCGGGTATGATCGTCGCGTGAAGAAATAAAGTCAGAATTTGATTATGAGAGAACTCATGTGCGACAGAAACAGAAAAAGGAAATGCCATACCTTTAAAAAATCGTTAGTTTCTATCAGTCTACAATAGATTTATTGATCTTTATATCATTTTGTTTTGGAGACATTGAATGTCGAAAGATTCAATTTTTGGATGTTGTACTTTTTTTTAAGCACAAAATTTTAAAACAATATTCTGGTGACAAGGAATAAAATGAAAATATTTCTTGCAAGTGTACCCGGATATGATAAAGTAAAAATAAAGACGCCATTCAAGCAGAAAATGATTGTTTTTTAAGTTTATTTATTATTTATTATTATTATTATTCATAATAATACGAAATATATTATATTAAGAAAAAAAATTGGAGCGAAATATTCTCACTAGTAAAAATGAAAGAATGTAATTGTTCGACAGATCGTGCAGAGACATAGAAAAAGTAAATGCCATTGAAGCGGAAAATGATTTCTTCGTATCACCAAAGTAAACCGTCAATAAGAAATTCCCGTGGTCCAGAAAGCGATTCTCAAACGCGGGTACAAATATTCATGCGTATACGGTAATACGAATCGGATATAAAAGGAAGAACCGATTGATTAATTAAGTATTGGCTCATTATTGGTGCATCAATCAAGAATTTATTGATTGGTGCTCCAATTTGAACATACCTTTATCGATCATGCGGCATCAATTACCGCGAAGAAACTCGACCACTGATATATATTTTCGTATGAAAGATACAGACCGAGAGATGAGAATCGCAGTAATTACGTGATCGCGAAGTAATAAGCCAAAACTTAAACTATAGCGTATTGCCCGAATTCGAGGGTTAAGCCCTAGAATCGTTACGTATGGGGCAAAGATTTCTCAAATTCGATAACGAAATTAGAAATCACGTAGGAGCAATTACGAATCTCTAATCGTTGAATAAACGATAATTATTGAAGAAAGGTGTGCGGACAAGGGGCCAAAACTAGAAGGGAAAGGTTCATGTATCATTACGTGCACCAAGAAAGAGTAGACAGAAAGAGAGAGCGAGGGATATGAGTCGAAGCGAGAAGGAAAAAGAGAGATAGGAAGCGTCTCAAAGTTGGAGTGTCTCTCGGCTGATTCATCAGCGAACGGACGGTACGAGCCCTTCGGGGCCGGAGCTTTAGGGGCGACTACGAAGAGTAAAAGCGCGATGGAGAAAAAGAAGCAGCGACCGGGGGATGGTG
Source organism: Cremastinae sp. B BG-2022a (assembly GCA_030522605.1). Lineage (NCBI taxonomy): Eukaryota > Metazoa > Arthropoda > Insecta > Hymenoptera > Ichneumonidae > Cremastinae sp. B BG-2022a. The sequence continues at coordinate 9,593 of JAPYYX010003015.1, forward strand.
CTGAGGAAACAGACGTAGCTGAAACACGAATTCGCTCTGTTTTGCCTCCTTTCCGTCCTTCCGATCATGCCCGCCCTTATTGCTCCCCGAGTGGCCGCAAAACGAAGTTTGATCAAATTCTACTGCTCGGGCATAAAACTGACCGGTACCGCTACCCCCGGCAGGGTTATGGCCTCGATAAATGATTCATCGAAGACGCGATACGATGCGAGAGATGCGATAAGATGGGAGAGACTGACCATCGCATTTTCTTCTTCTTTCCTTTTCCTTCAGCCTGCATACATTAAGGGTCTCGCTCTCCTTCCGTTTATATCCCCGTTTCGCTTTCCCTATTGACGAATGCAGGTGCGCTAAGGTAAACATGAGCTCGATACATCCGAGTAAATGTGACGCGCAATGGGACAAAGGTTACGAAGTAGAAGGAAAGTGAGGCATCTCCGTGGGTCATCATCATTCGAGCCCTTTTACGAGCCTCCGTTCGCCCTATACCAGGATAGAGAGAAGAACCTCGCTGGATCTCGCACTTACCCTAAGCCGGATGAGCCACACGAGATGCTGCCATAAGAGTGAGAATTCCTGCCGAAGGATTATCTTTATTGGAAAACCATTTTAGAGGTATCTTTTCTATGACTTTTATCAGAATACACATCCAGATCACTGAATTATTAGAATGATATTCTCTGAGTTTCTCTTTCCAGCGGAGATGGATCTCGGCAACGCGAACTTTCGACGAAACGTGGATAGTCGTAGACACCAGGAGGAAAGAATATTGTCTCTGAATCAAGAAGACTTATGTCCCAGTGGTCAGTTTATTGCGGGCGAGTAGCTCGCCTGGATATTGTTTTCAATAACATATGGCATCAATCAGACTTTGTCGAGGCCGGAGATAAAGGAAAGAGCTCGGACGATATAGAAAGAAGTCGAAGAGAATGGGACATGTCCTCTTTCCTTGCCGTTATATTTCTGGCCGTATCGGTGGTTGCGCTCGTGAGTGTAAGGATGCTGCGGGTGGTCGAGTATAACCGGGATATCGTCCCGGGGGAAACGAGCACGCAAGATGTCCGGAATGCGGTGACCTCTGCTAGCATAAGGGGAAGCCAGGATTACCGAACTGGACCATCTCTTTTGCATAACGATGCCTGGGCTACACATGCTCTCATCCCCCTTTTTCCAACCAACACAAATCTCGCCCCTTTGCCACCGTCGCGCCCTCGGCGTTGCAGCCTGACAGCCGTGACGCCTGGACCGGACGATTGTCCAGAAATCGGACGTAATACCTTGACTTCCAAAACTACGGACCAATAACGAAGATATCTGGACCTTCTGGATAATATGGTTGATCGTACCATATCGCAAGGTATTGCCAGAAGTTTGGAAACATTCCCCGCGTGTGTCGGTTATCTCTGAGCTTTTGTCTGAAAATTTAGCATCCGGACGAGTAGAATTTCATACATAAGAATCATCCGGTCTGACCCTGGATATTCAATTGTATGGTCGCACGATACACCTCGATCTGAGGATAAGAGAAGTTTGGACTATTTTTCCAGGCTGGAAGGCAAACTGATGACAAACGGTCCAAAAAGGGACGAAGAATTCGAGTCTAATTGTGCGGACTTGATCGATGTCTGGGAAAATTACAGACCAGCTCCAACGCAGATGACTTTGAAGAAAGTCTTCAAAGTCTTTGGTTCTATTTTACGTTATTCTTTTGCCTCTCTGACTACCCGTCAGTTCTGATGTCAAAGGCAATTGTTTGATTATTTATTATGCTAATTTTTCCAGATGGAATGCAGAGCCTGAAGGAGTCCAAGAGGTCGAAGGGCTCCATGTCCCGGCTCGAAAGCGGGATTCGCTTTAACGGTGAGTAGACCACGGGGATAATTCCGTCACGTTAATTGGATCAAGAAGTCGAGAAGGGAGAGAGACGCTTCCTTGAGCTCCGTCAGGGCTGCTCAAGAAAGAAGGAGAACGATTTCCGCAGAGGCTCGAGTTTAATTACGTTCGCGGGGGGCGTTGCGTGTTGCAATAACCCGGGGACACTTTCGGCATCATGGACGATTATATTCCTACCCTAACTCCGGTTATTATGAGATACGGATTGAGTAAATAAGGGTGAACCTCGCGAGGTGACGAATCGATGTCACGAGAAGAGGATGATGGCGAGAGAGATGGAATTAAAGCGAAGGATGATCGGGAAACGTGGAACCCTTTTTCGTATATGATATTATGAATTCGCGGACCCTATCATTGGGAACTGGTCGTTTGACAAATTTCCACGTTCATCAGTCTTCCTCTTCTGTTTCATTTTACTTCAAGTTGAAAATTTATTCAACGTTCAATGTCAAAGTACGTGCAATTAGAAGATTTGGCGATTAATCTCCCGTCTTGAGTAATGATCCCAGGAGAGACTGTAGCAAGAAGCGTTTTTAATTTATTATAATGCAAAACATGGGAGCTACGATTAGTATCGCTGAATCGTAAAGTTGCCCTGGATAGCGGCTGCGATACTTCACCAGCGATCGGCTAGTCTCTCGTATGAATATTCATAGCCCTTGAGAAGCTGTGATGGAAACGGATAACGATCGAACCGCTCACGAAACGATCCAACCTCCATCGATTAATCCGGGAGACGCTTCAGAATTTTTATACTCATGCGCTTCCAAAATTAATCTTATTCGACGAAAAAAGAAGTGAAGTTTTAATTTTCTTATCGATCGATCTTATCAGCTTAACTTTGTAGAAAATTGCGTACTTTTGAAGGTATCCAAAAATTAATTTCATCAGAAGGCGTGCTATTTTCGTCATAATCTTTTAATATTTATTCCTTACAGAAATAATTTTGGAATATTTGCTTCATCTTATAATTTTATTGTTGTACTTGTAGTAGCGAAAATACCTCTGTTCTTTTCATGTATACGCAGAGTTAGGAATTTAGCTTTATTTTTGAAAATGTAAATGTAATGTCATGTATTTTGTATGTTTGATTTCCAATATAGACATTATTTTTTTCCTCTTAACCCTTTCGGACCGTATGTTGCTTCTACGCAATACGCACTTCAAGACCCCATCAAGAGTCGCGGTAGAGACTCGAGGCAAGTACATTTTTTCAAAATATCAAAAATCGCCGAGCTACCGCGACTATCTATACGCGAAGACAAACGTT
>JAPYYX010003016.1:0-12753 GCA_030522605.1 Cremastinae sp. B BG-2022a
AAATTTTCTATTTTAATTGTTTAAACAATGTTAATTGTTAAAATGGTTCAATTAATAATCGGAAGTTGTTAATCGCTATTGTAGCTAATACAAAAAAAATTCGGAACCCTTTGAAAAGTTTAGAAAGACAAAAATTCACAAATTTTCGTTCGGAAAATACTTTTGACGTGGATTGTACCTACCATTCCTCTTTAAATATTTATATGATGTATATTTGTTGAACTATATTAGGCGAATATTCAATTTTAGTATATTTTCACTGCAGAGTACACGGTTGGACGATCAATTGAAAAAGCATGCTCTCGCTAAGCTTGATGGTTTGCAGTATCAAATCGGGTACTCGGAAGAGATACTGGACAATCAGACGGTCGAAGAATATTATAATGAACTCGAACTAGATAAAAACTCATATTTCGAGACTTTGTCGAGATTGCGAAAATTCTATAATGACAAACGACAAAAAATTAGAGATGATCGAATTTGGGTAAAACATCCGAATATCGTACAAGTAAACGCAATCAACCAGAATGCCACAACTATATGTAAGTTTTATATATTCTAATACCATTATCATTAGTAGAAAATTAGTCGATTTTTCAATTTTTCTCTAATTTGCAAATATTTTTTGAGACAGGCAAGAAAACTCTCAAAGAATTAAGAGTGACTAACGAGTACTGTTACAAACCTGTGTACGACTCATAATTTTTTCCAGCAATCTCCGCTGGGATAATGCAAGGTATCTTTTTCGACAAAGATCGACCACAATACATGAATTACGGAACATTAGGGAGTACAATCGGTCATGAAATAGGTCATACTTTCGGCCCCACTGTTTTCCGTGTCACCCATGAGGGATATGTACCAGAGTTTCTTAATGATCCATCTTCATACTCGAATTACACCGAGAGCATCAACTGTATCACTAATATGTATAATAATTACAGTGTAAAAGAGACTAATGAGACGGTAAGATTTTTTCATTTGATTCATTTTATAAAAAAACAAACAAATCACACTAATTTCTGATAGAAGGACAACGTGGTTTTTTTTCTTCGAAAACTGTTTATTTTCAGAGAAAATAATATAGTTTAATTTTATACCGTACTCAAACATCACCTCGATTCGAAAATCCAGACTTTTTATTGATTTTGTAATATTGGAAAAGTTCAATTCGAATTCCAAATAAATGTTGACAGATATCGATAGCGATAAATAAATTGCTGTTATTTTTACGATCTGTATAAAGTTTGAAACAAAACAATGAGAAATAATCCACTAATGTACGTTTTATAATCGTATAGTAAAGAATAAAATTTTAACATTGAAATAATTGTGTTATTTTTACAGATAAACGGGGAATTGGCTTTGATCGAAAATTTCTCCGACATTGTCGGTCTGCAAGCTGCGTACAATGCTTATAAAAAATGGGTCGAAGAGCACGGAGAGGAGCAGACATTGCCGAGGATCGAGAGATCTTCGAACGAGCTGTTTTGGCTCAGTGCTGCTACCAAGATGTGCACCAAATATGATTCCGGTAGTCTTCACAAAATTATCACAAAACACGGATATGCTCTTATGGAAACGCGGATTGTCAATTCATTCAAAAACATGCCCGAATTTGCTGAAGATTATAAATGTTTACCAGGAAGTAAAATGAACCCTCACCAAAACGAAAGGTGCCCAGTTTTTTAAATGCTGTTTTTTTTTCTAAACATTTGCAGCATACCTTTTAAAAAATTAAATTTTATGGACCAACAGTAAAAACTTGAAGAAAAAACATTTTGCTAAGCAGGTGTGACTCTATTCGAAAAAAAATGAAAGTTTATAGTTAAGTAGTTTCCAAATACATACTGATGCGAGACAAAAACTATCTATCAATCAATAAATGTACAACAAATGTGATTTTAAACTGTATATCAAAAATCTTCGAAATGATTTTTCTGTATTATTATTATTATTAACTATTGGAAGTGGGAGACTTTCTGAAGAATTCATGTACCTTCATGAAATGCTTCAAAGGTAGAAATTTTGTTTTAAAAATTTTTGAAACTTTCTCAATTTCCATCCGAGTACTGAAAGATTAAATTATGAATGCATAAAAAGTTAAGAAGTAAAATCTTCCTTCAGCACTTCATGCTCTGAACCATTCAACGGAGTCTTCGTTTGAGCTCTTTTACCAGAATTTGCGAACAACTCCAAGAATCCAGGTGTGAGGTCTTCCAGGATTCAGTCTATGAACAGTAAGTAAATTCAATCAATTTAATAATCATATTTTTTAAATTTAAATTTATGTCTCCTTATTTTTTTTGTAGTAATGAAAATTCACTCAATTTTATTTTACCTTTCACACAATGCATTTTGTTGTGTCCTTCCTTTTTATAAGAATGGCATCATCTTTGACAGGAAATCCACTGTGTTTGTCAGATATTATCTGGAAAAAAAATTTTAACCGTTTTGATTATATACGAATTTAATACTTAAAAATTTTTAATATATTAAGGCATCGCAGTCACGAATATAAATAATGTAATTAATAAAAAATCGACTCTGCAAATAGATCCGAATGCTTCCATTCACCAAAGAAAATAAAATTTGAAAACTACTGAAATACATAATGCTTGTAATGTTTACAAACAGACTGAGGAAACAAACGTGTTCAACCGCTGATCGTGAAGTTTGGTTAGGTTTCATTTCCGTTACTTCGGAACTCAGTTGTCAGACTAACAACTTCGGTCGATCATAAAAAATTTTATATCGATTTTATAACAGCTAGATTAAAAATAAAAAATTATAATATTATTTTCTTCGTTTTATAAAGCAATTTCTTTTGTCAGTTGGGTTGTGTTTGTAGTTACTTTTTGACAACTCAGTGATGACGTAAGCACGGCTGAGTCTGCCGGCGCCTTGTTCGAAGCGCCGTGCTTAACGTAAAGTGGGCAACGCTGAAGTTGAACGAAGATGCAAACATACGGATGCATATTCGGGTCAAATGGGAAATAGTGACATCAGGAGAAGTCGGGAAACGCGCTTTAATCGACCCATCCATTTCTTCCCTCGTTGCTCAGTGGGAATATTCCACATATTACTCATAAAAAAAATTTTCTATTCATACCCAAATTATACAACCTACACTTTACAGCTCGTAATATGAAAACGTACGTGAATCTCATTTAATTTGAAATTTATGCAAGAAAATAAATAACTCTGCCGCCGTAAAACATTGCAGGGAAGGTTCGTTGAGGTATAGTTAATGTATAGTTACTTTTTAAAAGTCTTTCGTCTCAATTATGTTCACGTACAAAGTCATTTATGAGTTCCAGTTCATTATAGAAAGATGAAAATTTATCAACCAATGACATACTTTAAATTAAAAATCATCGAAGATAAAATTTAATTAATATTTAATTATCGAACTTTGTTTAAAAATCTAAAAAAGTTTCTTTAGGATCATAAAAGAACTGTGCAAAATTTGAATTATTTTCTTAATACATTTTCTAGGAAACGAAATATTTTGTACTGAAAATCGTAACGCTTTACTTACGTAAAATATATAAAAAAGTATAACTTTTCATGAAGTAGTACAAAAAATTATTATTGAAAAAAAATTTTAATTTTTCGTCTTCTACGTTGTAATGACTCTGCAAATTTGTTCTTTGTGTTTTCATAGAATACTTGTGAACATTAAGAGCCACATTTCAATACTTATTATTATTTTTTTCTTTGATGATTAGAAGCATTCAGAATCAGTTGCAACATCGATTACTCGAGAAACTTCAGAAGTCTTTTAGTTGCATATGCACGAAAATTAGCACGTTTCAGAGTCGAGAATAGTCGAGTTGAAGTGTTTTCAAATGCAACAAGAATGGCACGATTGTTGTACCGCTGAGATGATTCAAAAAATTGAATCTTTTTTATAGAAAAACTAGGAATAAAATTCTTGATTGACTCAATTTGATATTATGGTGCAGGATTATGAGCTATGTAATAAGAATTCTGATTACATTTTATTTATTTATTTTCTCTATAAAATAAATAAATATGTATAGATAAAATAAATTAATATTTATTTAATTTATATACATATCTAAATAAAATAAATAAAAATTATTCAATAAGCAAATCCTAATTATAAATACGTTTATTAACGAACGTTATCGGCAATGTAATCAATTTCTATAATAATTTTTTGATTACCTACATGCTTTGCGTGTTGATTCCTTTTATTTTCTGCTCCTGTATCGAAACACCTTTAAGTATGGATTTGATTCTGAGGATCATCCGTTTTATCTATATTGGGTATTCCACTAAGTGTGTTACAAGTTTAAACTGGAGCACGTAAATGGTTCGCCTTCGTGTGGGTAATGTTCCAATCTCTGAGGAGAGTTTAGCGATATCCTCCCAGGATCGTTCGGCCGTACGAAAGTTTATTACATTTATCTTAGACTCTCTCAAAATAATCACAAAAATTTGTCGAAAATTAAGAGTATTGAGGAACAGATAAAGCTATGAATTTAGTAAGATTAATAAATAAAAAATTTCAAATAAACGATTTTTCGATAAAATTTCCTCAATCGACTTCATCTCATATGCATTGCTACCTCAAAATTTCGAAACTCAATCAAAATTATGTACATAATTTTGATTCAAAAATGAAAATGAATCAAAATTATGTACATAATTTTGATTCATTTTTTTTTTTAGATTTAGAATTCTTTTTTACGATATGTAATTCAATTTTTTGCATAAATAATAATGTTATGAGAGGGAAGAAGGTTTCCATCGATTTTGAGTTTTTTCTTACAAAAAACTGTTGAAAATTGTAAATTGAAGTAAAGTAAAATTGAAATTTATTAAATTTTTACAAAACGGTATAGGATTAAAAATCGTCAGGCTTAGAATATGTTGTAAAGAAAATATTTCATGATATAGAACCTGTTTCTGAGATTTTTCTAATAGGTAAGTATTTTCATGTGATTTTATAGATTATTTATTTCCAACTCTGAACGTCCTGCCAGGGCTTCTTCAGATCCACATTCCATATTATTCTTTATTTATTTTTTGTCATTTTGCAATAATAAATAATAAAAATTTAACCTTATTTTTCGGAAAAACCACAAAGCTGCATATGATTCCCAGAGTTTTAATCAGGACTGAAGTATTTTCTTTTATTCATCTCTTTTCATTAAAAAAAAATTTTAATCTCACGAGTACTGTGTGCGTAAGCGCTAAAAAAATACGCGAAAGAGTTTTTTTTGGATAAGGTTTGTGAAAAATTGAAATCAATCTCAAATATGTACATTTTCATCAACTTGGAGATTTTATGCTCCTCGAGTTTCAGATTCGAACGCACAAAGGTTGTTTTCTTTTTTCTCATTTTTTTCGGCATAAAGTAAACACAAAATAGTTTTAGAGATAAAGTGTATTCATGTGTGACCGAATAAATGTGTATTTACTTGTATACCGAATAAAAAATATGCGCGTTTGTGCGTGAAAGAAGAGAAACGACGAGAGGGCCTCGAGGCACTCGTCTATGATGGACGTAAAGCGATGAGGATTCAACGTCGATTACTGCAAGATAATGAAAATAATCTCGACTTTCCCCGTGCTCCAAACGAAACGATTATTGTTGTGCAAACACGGAGGGCCGAACGAAAAAAAAAGTCGACTGCGCGCGGCAAGGACGTTAGAGGTTCGCTTTGTTCGAGGCTCCGAGACCACGTGACTCGCGCTTAGAAACAAGAAAAACGCCGCGAGTGGTCGCCTCCGTCGTTTCTATCGAGCAACCGATCGATTCGCGCGAAGAAAAAAGAAACAACTATTTTCGATCTCTACATCTACATATCCAACGAAACTTGATGAAATTGTTCGCTAAAGATCCTCGAGGTTTATTAGCCGGTGGTAACTTCGTTTATAACTTTTGGCACTCCGGGAGGATGACGACGATAACGATGCGAACATTTGTACGAAGATAAGATAAGCGCTGAGTTGAAAGTTGTCTCGTTTACATACTTCGCCTTAGGGTAATAATAAGGTTCAAAGTGTCTTCAACTTTTTTACAGAGGTTTTTTCTATAGCTGTAACGGTATTCTATGCACCAACTGAATTATTTGCTTGAGAGTGTACTCCCGTACTGAACCAAATGAATTTTTTATTTTTCGCCCTCCCGTTTCATTTATTTTCATATGTGTCGAGACAAAAAAAGTTTCCCGTGATTTTTTCAGGTGTGATAATGAATATTTTATTAAAAAAGAATTGATAATGATGTTTAACCGTAAATACGACAACAAATCGGAGTGTTCATTGAATTTCAAGGAAATAATCGGTTTTGAAACGTGATGTTTGACTCGAGGAAAGAGTGGAGCGTCGTCGAACACGTATCTAGCGAGAGTGTCCGCTGTTTTGGTGACGAATTCTTTTTATTTACCTGATGCGTCACAAAAAAATAAAGGCTGTCGATTTAGGGGTGTCATTTGGTCATGTCTTTGTCATTTTTGGACTTCGCCTTTTATTTAGAAAAAAAAATGTTCCTTCATAAGTCCCGGACACGTTTTTCAAAATATTTCTAAATATTTTTATGAATTCGACGAAGTTGTGTTCGAATAAGTTAATTTACATTTTTCGAGAATTTAATTAATTTTCACATGCATCACGAAATCAAAATTTTCGTTACTTTTTTAAATCCGTTATATAAAAATTGTTTGAAAATGTTTGATTAATTCGACAAAGATTCAAATACCCGAATAGTTACGGGATTAAATTTTAACCTAAAAAATAACCGTTCATGAGCTCTCAGTAAACCGTAAACCGGTTGGATAACTCACAGTATATAGAATTCTCGCGTTACGAATATAATACAGGCATCAACTTTGTAAGCGAGTTTAAGAGAGGTTAAGAAATCTTTTTCTTTTATTTTTCCAACGTTTCCCGTGCGAAAAGCGCGTTGAACAGGGAAATGTGGAAAGAACGTGACGTAACCTGTGAAAAGACAAGTGTACACGCTGTTCCAGACAAATTTCTATATAAACTACAAATAAGATATAACTGCAATTTCACCGAAGATTCTTCGTGACAAAATATAAATGAACACTCACTCTAGGGTAATTGTTAGTGATTTTTCATAATCTAATCGCTGGTACAGGATTTATTTTAAAAAATGTGAATATGTTGGAGGAAACCAGTTTATAACATTATTCACAACAACGTTGCTATTATCGTGAGCAATTTGAAAATAATGTAATGAATGGATATTCGCGCTTGTTTTGTTAATAAAAAATTGCATGCGTGTTCCAGAGAACGTCGTACAAGACTAAAAGAGCGAGTGAGAGGGATTAAATTAAAAAAATATATATCGAGCGATTGTACGAGAAACCTCGATCGTTGTTTTTTTCTCATTTCAATATTTCTCGTTACTTTTCATTTTTTTGTCGGAAAAAATGTTTCTCTTCACTCTGTCAAGTTTCACTGCGCTAAGGTGAGGGGAAGCGAGACAGAACGTCGCTGTCGTCGTCGCGAGTGACGGGAAATGTAGACTGTAGACTAAAGCGAATGGATGCGACAAAACTCCTGCTGGGACGTACGAGAACTCGTGTTGGTAAGTTTTGTCTACGTACACACGTACGAGGCGTTCCGAGTCAATTTCTTTAAAAAAAATATAAATAAAGCTCAATTTTTACAAAAAAAAAAATTATTGATGAAAATTTAATTACGACTGTAAGTGCGTCTGAATATTATAAAAATTATGAAAATCTTTCTTCCAACATTTATTTTTGTCTCAGTTTTATTCTCGAACGACTTTTCTTTTCATTAAGATTCGTCGTATCGATCGAATGAGAATGCCCCATATATATACTTTTGCATATATTTATATTGTGTGTACATGATGCATAATACGCACGTGTGCCGGCTGTCGCTATGTGTATCACGTATGCACATACATTATATCGTTATTTCAAACATTGATTCACAAGCGAGAGTGTGCATGTATTTGGAACGAGTAAAAATGCGATCTTGGCGCTGACGAAGTTCTTTTTTTTTGTTTTCTTCCTTCTTTTACATTTTTTTTTTCATATATACTGTAACGACAGCATTGCGACACGGTACGATACGGAACGACCCGAAAAATATGGCGTCCCTTTTATTCATCAAGCGTTCGAGTCGTCATAGGGCGCGCTTTGTGTTGTTCACATTTTATACATCGCCCTCTTTCTCTTTTCCTTCTCTCGCGCTCTCATAAAGCGAGCAAAGATGAAAGAACCGAGCGAGCCTCTTTCACGCGAGTTTCTTTGCATTCGATTTATTTTTGGGAGTACAACCTTTACTTACGAAGATTGTTGCTAGACCCTGTTTCATTTCGACCGTTTTTTTTTCTTGGTTTCGCGTTTTTTTATTCGCATCCCTGATTTTTTCCCGTGTTCCCGAAAATCTTGATCAAAATTGCACATTCGTACGGTTTATGTGTATATAAACCTGTATTTGTGTACGTACAAACTCTCGAATTCTCTTTTTTCGGATTTGTGGAAAAATGAGATTTGCGAAATTGGTTTTTTGGCGATTGGTACTCGGGAAACGCAATAGCTCTTTGAGCTCACGGGAAACAATTATCGTGAGAGGCTCTCGAACTCGCCCTGTATACATCAAACACGATGATATATTATTGTTTCTCTTATACAGCCTATGAGCTGATCGATCTATGGATGCGTGCGAAAATAAATCAAACTCGCAACGCGGATCGGCAATTTCATATATTAGGGATATAGGTTATAGGTTATCGCAATGGTCACCGAGGAAAAAACCGCGCTCGTGGGAATGAGTTGTGAAAAAAAACGTTAGGCTATTTCTCAGGGTGACTTTAGTCTCCCTGTCGGGAATAATGTACCACTCCGGTCAGATTGACGTGAATTTTATTTTCGATCTCGCTCGATAAACAAAAGAGCGACGCGACGTTTTTTATACGCGATTGAGCCAAAAACGTCTGCCATCTCGCGGTGACGGATTGGGATGATAATTTTTATTCCAATTGGGAGAACAGATTTTTGTTCTAAGAATAAGAATGTGTGATCTGCGATATAAAAATGCACACGAGAAATTTATTTGGAGTTACACGTTTAGTAAAAAAGAATTGTCAGTGATTTGTATTTAGAGCAGTCGTTAGAGCGAGAGTATACGCGAATGAACCGAGACCGTCTGCCATCTAACGATGAAAATTGCAACACTGCGTTGATATAATTTTTTTCAATTCGGAAAAGGGGCATGCATATCCTTTATTCTAAAAATATAAGCAAAGATTATATTGAAATTAATACTATACAATTATTTACGAGAAATTTATTCGCGCCCTCGCTTGGTAAACAAAAAATGTCACTCTAATGTATTTTTAACGAGAGAGTATACGCGATTGAACCGAAAGCGTCTGCCACCTAGTGGAGACTAATCCTAACGGTCTCAATCTTCATTCGAAGTGGAAAAAACATGGATTTTTGTTCCAAAAATAAAAGCGTAAATATTGAGATCGATGATACACATTTACAGTCGTGTCTTAGTAAAAAGAACTGGCAGAGCCGACGAGACTCATTAAAGTGAATCCATTTCTAACCCCTCCACATCATCCAATGCGCAAGCGTGCTACGAGTTTATACAAAATAAACGAATACAGGCGCACTTCGAATGCTGCTGCGATTAGCTTTGGAAAAACTTGGCAGTGGGGAGTGGAGAAATTCATTACGAGACAAATGTGATTCACCTCAGTGTTTCAAAAAATGTCACTAATTGTAAAACATTCAGAACAAGAGAGTTTACACGATTGAGCCAAAACTGTCCACCTAGCGGCGAATTGCGACATCGAGCTGACATTTTTCGTGTTTCTAACTCGGAAAATCACGATTTCTTTTCGTTCTAGAAATAAAATCTAAGATACCGAGGATCGACGGTATAAAAGTGTGCGCCCGAGATTACGGAGATTGTGCGAATGCATGAAAATATTTGATTTAGCTCGCTCGTCTGCCAACTCTCTGGCAGCATCAGCACGCGGCATGAAGCGATTCCACGCTCGAATCAAACGCACAAACATAGCACACGCTCTCGCACACACTTTATTTACTTTGTACTATTTAGAGTTGGACATTGAAGCGAATCTCTCGCACGATCATTATATAAAAATATAATTCATTCGTGTCAAGGTTACGAGCGTACTTGTGCAATATATTACACAGCGCATTTGTGTGCTCGCGGTTTTACCAACACTCGTTCAGCATCAACGGAAACTTAGATCGCTTTAATCTCTGGCTACTTTTTTTGCCACTTCTTCGCATCTTATCTTGCACTCTGTGATTTTCTCTCAAATCCCTGTTTAAACGATTCGTAAATACAAACTGAAATTAGATTTCTTTCTTAACCTAACTTCTTCACTCGTACATTTTGCACGACGCGCTTCATTTTGCATAATAAAATATACTCAACACCTGTAATTCCACGAAAAAATGTTTCTACCCGCGTACACATTGTCTCTGCAGCATTCGTAATCAAGGTCTCAACACTTTGTTCTGCGGCTATAGAAAAGCTAAAAAAACTCTTTGTGCCGCTAGATCTATTCAGTCTACGAAGTTTGTGCTCGAGAGGTTTCGGGCGATTGCTTCCGTGTTGTCATACTTGTGCAACAAGCAAGTGGCGCTGCAGTCAGCTCCAATTTTTCTTTCGATATGAACGATAAAAAATACCTTGTCAATTACGATAAGATCTTGAATAAATTTTTTATACTTTTATCTCCTGATAATTTTCTTTTTTATACTTTCTCGAGAAAATGAAGTTTTACAAGTTTTCTTATCGTGCACAAGCGCCTCTGTCATTTTCCTCGAACGTCCGTTTTACGAAACGAGAGTCACATCTTCGGTGTTTACATCAGATTGATCGATGTGCAATTCAAAATACGATGGTTTGGACTTCAGAACTTAAAGAATCGATAACGATCTCAAGCGTTTGGTAGAATATAAATAGAAATACAGTTAAATTATTCTTTAAAATAGACTCCCCCATTGTTGTTGTGGTGCTCGGTAGAGGGCGTCACTATTGCATTTATATCCCATCTTGACTGTTCGGAATCGTGTTTGAAGGAATGCGTCATTGAACGAGGAAAGAGAGGCTGCTTGAACATAAATTCTCTATTCAAATATGTGTCTAATTATTCGTACTCGTTTACGCCGTGCAAATACAAGAATATTCCGAAACTTTTTTTTTCGTACACTCTTGTACTCCTAGCTGCGGGATACCTTCGTAAAAATGTAAACACTGGGCTCTCGAAATCTCGAGCGGTTCGACTGCACTGGCGAATCGTGCTGAAGTATTCTCAACACGTGTTAAACCGTAACTCGACGACTCCTCGAACTTTTTGTCCCTCTATTTTTCTTTCGGGCGGTTTTTAACACAAATTGTAACCTTTGGTGAACAGTTAAGTTATTTATGGTTCTTAAAGTGTGCGGAGAGAATGGGAGAAAATAAGTACAGCGTTGCTCATTTATTTGCACACATTAGTCATTCGAGCAATTGTGAGAGTTAATATTCTTTTACGTCTCGCAGTTAAGGTAGTTCGATGCCAAACGATATTCCAAGATTAGAGGTACAAGAATTTGGAAAACGATGAATGTAAATACATGAAAAATTATTACACGGAGTTTGAATGTATATAAATATCCTACCGTCTACGATTTGACAAAAAATTTGTAAGAATTTCGATTTTTTCGTTTATTTTTAACTTTTAACATAATTTTCATGGAAAATTAAATAATCAATTATTTCTATTATTAGATTTCTGTGTATTTTATAGAAACATTCGTATATAAAAAAAAATCGTTACCGTTGAAAGACAATAATCGCAAAAAAAATGAGATGCTCTACGCTTCAGTCAGTCGTTTGCATTTGTATCTCCGATTTTTTGGATAACTTTTTGTTTTAGTATTGATTAAAAACTAAATCGTTGTTATTAACAAATCTCACATAAAATAAGAACGTTATAATAAAAATTTCATTTTTATTATGTATAATTTATCAAAATTATTGAAATATATTTTTTACCAAATTTTCTTTTTAAGCGTAACATTATCGAGATACGAACTTTGTTGCAACGAAATTATATATATAGGTGGTCAATTTTACGTGAAGAAATTTCGTTTAATTGTAGTCAAATGATCGTGCTACGAGGAAATTTAACACGCATTACTTTGAGTCTCAAGATACTCGTCTACGAAAGCATCGATAATGCAACGTACAAAAATAATTACACGATGGAGCGTTTTTATCACAGATGGGATAAATCGCGTAAACACGCGCTTGCGCGTATCGTATGTTTTTACTTCGCTATGTCACTCGTTTTTCCTGATGCGCATCCTTTTTTTTCATCAAGACAGCAAGCGTCGGCGTTCATGTCTATATACGACCAGCTCTGCGATTATGAAAAATTGCAATGGTACACAAAAATAGAAATAAATTGTTCACATTTAATTTTTTTTTCTTCGTAATTTCGGAATTTTGTAATCGAAAATTCATGACTCATGAAAAAAATCAAAATATGCTGTTTGACTCCATGTTTATAAGATTCTATGTGATAAACGAGTCGATTTTTATTTTCTGTACAATTATCACACCGTTTCGCGTCTGATAATTTCGCTTTAAGGGGGTTGATCAAACATCGATGATATTAGACAAAAATCTGAATTTAAAATATGTTATAATTCAGATGAAACTGGACATATTAGAACAAAAAAA
>JAPYYX010003017.1:0-34444 GCA_030522605.1 Cremastinae sp. B BG-2022a
GACCAAGAATCATCTTTACAAACATATGATGACTGTTTAAAAATGATATTATGTCCGAATCCTACTTCATCATGTCACTTGGGTAATTGTAATAATTGCCCGCGAATCAATACATTGCAGGATCTATTAACAGAGTCGATGGAAGCCGATGAAATTGACGATATAAATTACAGTCAATGGATTGATTTATTGATTTATAAAAGAATATACAAAGGTCGGAACACGGCTTTCTCGCGGAAGGCGCACCCGTTGTTTATTTATTTTTTTATTAATTAATACGTGAATTCTCATGAAAATTCGGACCAGAGGCAAATTCTTGGGTCGAAACGAATATACTGTAATTTTCTCAAGTCTAATTATTCGATTTTGAGAGAGAAATCCGGGACCTACGAAATCTGGGTGGTCACGTGGTTGTGATTGTTTTGATTTTGTGTTTCGGATGAGTAGAAGTTTCGAAATCATGTGCACCGTCCGGGTCCGATTTTTCGAGAGGGCATTTTCAGCGGCATTTTTTAAATAACAAATATTGTTTGCAAAATGGCAAAAAATCGTTTTTTTGTGTTCGATAAACGTAGTGATGAGCCTCAAAAGTTGAAACATCGTTTTTAAAATTTTTAATGGCAAAAAAAGATCGTGAAAATAGGTGAAATTTTCGTGCTCTAGACCATCGGGTCCCCTTAAAAAATTCAGCTAAAAAAGTGACATATTCTTTTCAATCCAAAGAACGGCGATACGGTTCAATTTTTGATCAGAATGCACTTATTAATTAGTGAATATGTTATTTCCGAAAATCAGGAACTTTTTGGTTTTCATTGCCTTTAGTTATTTAGTTTCGGTTGTTTTCAACTGTATATACGCCTTCTCATCAAATTTGGCAGTTCTCATCAATTCCATATTATTCCTTTTTTTATGTTCTTCCGTCCATTTCTTTCCACCCAGTTTACCCTCATTGCACTCGCAGTTGACTTACACACCCTGTAGTGTGTGAAGTTTTCTCTAGACTGTTCGAAGTTTTCAAACCTCAAAAACCCCAAAAAAACTATCCTTTCACTAAACGTTGAACCGTTGTTAATTATTGTAGCGAGTTACGCGGTATCACACTTCGAAGTACCGACTGTGTCTAGTGGGATCGCCAGAACTCAGCATCGACCACGTGTTCACGACCGTCGGTTGTTGATGTAATATAATATTTATAATTAATCGACGGAATAAGCAAAATAATAATTACTGACGAACTGGCAGTTTCTGAAAAAAATCTGCGTTTTTTCACCGAAATTTGGATCTTAAATTGTTTGTAAAATGGAATAGTATATATTGTGTCACAATAAGAGCAGTAGAAGGTGAGGGTGACAAACACGCGGCTGGAAAAGGCCTACTTCCCTCCCGAGTCACGCATACTATTATTATTGACATACCCCCGCGGAAAGTTCACTTTTCTGCTCTATTACGCGGGAAGAAAAGTAGCACTTTTCTGCCCTCTAAATTTGTCGCTCCTCGAAAACTTTATCGCAACGCTGTCACCTAGCAACGACTCCTTAACGACATATCAAGAAGCTTTGTGAAAGTTACTAAACTGATCAGAAAAGCTGGTTCAGAAAAAATTAATTTGAGGTTGAGATATCAATCCCAAAATAATGAGTTTATCCGAAGAATTTTCGTTTGTAAGTGAGGATGATGATGACGGTGCAAGAAGTGTCGCGATAGAAGCGAAAAAATTACGGAAAATATATTCCCAGAAAAATCGAGTATGCGATGTATGATATTTGTTAAAATTTTCAAAAAAGCATGCAAATAAATAACAATTTCTCTTATTTTTGTTTATTTTTTATCTTGATCAGTAATTAACAATGTCCTATGTTTGAATAAAAAATGTGAATAAGGGGTTTCAAAATACATGGTAAGATAGAAATAAGTGCCAAAATTTAATATAATAAAAAAGTTTTACATGTACGATAATAAATAGAATTTGAATAGTCTAGAGCTTGTGTGGTTTCATTATTTTTGGAAGAATACTATACAATTTTTGGGTTCTGGTCATTGACTTGGCGGTATTGTATCTCATATCCAGCTTTATTTTTGCCTCTGTTTACTGTTAGTTAGTGTGTTTACCCTGCATACCCTCTTCAGATTTTTACAGCATTTTTTCTCATTGTACCAAATTTCCTCTGTACGCAACTACCGTCCTATGTCTCTACTTCCTTATATCCCCACCAGATTGCGTCCGCAGCCCACTTCACGTACTAATCTGTATCGCATTCGAACATGTTTGCACATGGGCATGGAAAGACTGCGGAAAACCCATGGCGATACATTCAGTGATGCCCTTTCTGGGTATTTCGAAGGTATCAAACCTCAAAAGATCCAGAAAAATGTAGTTTAGTCACTAATATTTAAACTTGATTGTAGACAAAATGCAACCGAATATTTCTTATTTAATAGGTGATGCATGATGAGTAGGATTTATTAGTGAACTCGTCATTTCTTATATGTCCAGTGACTTATTCAAAAAGCATGGAACGCTCTCCAGTTATGTGGATTTGGGAATTTTAATATCATCCGGACGAAGCGCTTCACGCTTTGTGAATTAGTCACTGGACATTTAAGAAGTGACGAGTTCATTAATGAATCCTACTCATCATGCATCACATATTGAATAAGAAATATACGGTTGCGCTTAGTCTACAATCGAGTTAAAATATTAGCGACGGTAAAATAAACATACAGTAACAAATAAAAATTATTTATTAAATTATTTTTATCATCATAATAATTTTTTATTACAATTATTTTAATAATTTTTCTGTCGCCGCAGACACTTCAACATATACAGACACTACATTTATTCGTCAATTAATAAAATTTGTTAATAAATGAAATATTACAAAAAATTTAATCATCAGGTCCTTTTCATATTCAATCCCGTGTATTTCTCCTTGTGGTCCTAGATCGATGTGCTTTCGGTGCAGCTGGAATCTAAAAGAATATTGGAAATAAAGAATCATACCCAATTATATATTTTGTTTCGTATCATCTAGGGCACGATCGACTTGGGTGCTTTATCCGCTTTGAAGCGCTTTTTCCATTTTCTAAATAAAGCGGAAAAAGCGCCCAAGTCGATTATATTCTAATGTAGGTACCACAATAAGACGTTTGACGGTATCAGAAGTCGGGCGCATGCGCCGGTAGTCGCATTTTGCATCGGAACGACCGAAAACCGCCGTACGGCGCATGCGCCCGACTTCCGACACCCATCAAACGTCTTATTGTAAAACCAGCCTTAAAGAGCACACGAGACAAAAAAATATTTTTTGGTAAATTATATTTATAATGAACATATTGTTACCATTAAAATTAAGATTGCACGTAATATAAACATATGAAACATTATGATGCGTTATAATAAAAAAAATTTTATTACAATCGATACGTGCAATCTTAAAGTTATATTTATAAAAAAAACTGATAGGAGCTTCGAAAAATATTAAATCTCTGTTCTCGAACGGGGCGATTGATTTCCTTTGGTGGAGAAAATCATCGATGACAAACAATTTCAACTTTGAACGGAGGCTTTCTTTTTGTGGCTTTCTTAACTTTCAATCTCCGTGATCGCGTGTCCTGATCGGCGGGACGACTGTTTTGTAACGCTACGTAACATTTTTAATTGAAAATTTGTGAGTTATTAAAATAATATGAATTATTTAGAATTCACTGTGGTTATACAAAAAATTAAACTTACGAAAGGCAACTGGGCTTTCCACAATATGACTATTTGATTTTGACGGTCGACATGTTGCCTGGTCTGGACCGTATAATACGCCTCGACGTGACATCGGTTCGGTTGACTCGGCTTTTGAACAGTTCTTGATATTTGTTCATTTTTCCGAAAAGTTTTTAATCACTTCACGGATTATTTTTTTAGATTTTCTTTCAACACGGACGCGTAAAATATATAACGTATAAGCACTACAAGAACGAACATGAACCTTACCAATGGAAAAGCACGTTGAAGAATATAATGAAGCCGTGGTCGTTCGCGTCTGTTAGCAGGGGTCAGGTAATAAATGCGCAATTAACTTCATTTCAACTTCGTTTGTACGTTTTACACCAAAGTCCCAATGATTTTTGCTGCTGCTTCATCTGTTGATTACTCTCTTAACCTATGAGGATGAGTCTGCGAACTGTCCTCTGCGAAAAACAGAATGTTAGTGGAAAATCCAGAAAAATGCTAACACGTCTAACTGTAAATGTTGATAAAATATACGTAGTTTAAAAAATTGAAAACCAGGCTTTATACGCTGTTCAAAAAATGATGAAATGATTTAATAATTAATTTTTTTTTGTTATTGTATATTTACTTTACCGTCGTTAGTATTTTAACTTGAATGTAGACTACATGCAACCGTATATTTCTTATTCAATATGTGATGCATGATGAGTAGGATTTATTAGTGAACTCGTCACTTCTTATATGTCCAGTGATTAATTCAAAAAGCATGGAGCGCTTTCCTGTCATGTGGTTTTGGCCACTTAAAAATCATTCGGACAAGGCGCTTCACACGCGTATTATACATACCTATTATTTCCTTGAAGATCGTAGAATATTTGTCACTCACACTTATCACTTTGACTTGTCACTTTCTTCCCCGTCAGAAGACTACTATTGCTGCTGTCACTTGCACCCTATTTTATATCTAAGGTCTCTCTTCAGTTTTCTTAGGTGGAAAAGTCTCCTCCTTCATTTGGATACGATCGCTTCAGATGGCGATCGTAAATATCACGTTCATTTTTTACCGTTTATTATCGATATTTTTTGAAATCTTATTTATTTAAATATTATCGATAATCAAATCAATTTTATGGCACCGGATTATTGCATTGTCATCAGATATACGCATATTTGCAAAGTTCCAAATCGAGACGACAACTAGAAATTAGTTAAATTCAACATTGCAAATTTGCTTACAGATCGTAGGAGTTAATATAAAGCGTGTTAAAAATAAGCCACCTCCCGC
The DNA here is from genome assembly GCA_030522605.1 of Cremastinae sp. B BG-2022a. Lineage (NCBI taxonomy): Eukaryota > Metazoa > Arthropoda > Insecta > Hymenoptera > Ichneumonidae > Cremastinae sp. B BG-2022a. The sequence continues at coordinate 5,013 of JAPYYX010003017.1, forward strand.
TCAGCGTTGACCCGTCAGTCAATGTGACTTAAGCGGTCACCCATCCAAGTATAGGCCGCGCCTAATGCGACTTAACTTGTGGGACCGCCGAAACTCAAGTACCGACCACGGGTCCACTACTGTGGGTACCCCTGTTTACTGTAATTCAGCTATTTGATTACAAAAAATCGTATCGAATAATAACTCGCCAAAAATTTTCAAAAAAGCACGAGAATAAATAAAAATTTCTTTCATTTTTGCTTATTATTAATCTTAATCAGTAATTAACAATATGCTATGTTTCTTTGAATAAAAAATGTAAATAGGGTGTATTAAAATACATTGTAAGATATAAATAAGTGCAAAAATTTAATAAATTAAAGAAAAATAACTTCTTTAATTTTCAAAAATCGAACAAAAATAGTACCCATCGAAGGCCCACGACCAGACCAGCCTAAAAAGTTGTTGTTTGAGAAGTAGTTTACTGTAAAAAATTTAGAAAAAAATCAAAATATGCACTCACTTTAAAAAATGCAATTTAAAGTTTGAAAATCAACAATTACGTATTAAAACACTTTGAATAATTAATTTGTATTTTTTTTGAAAAGTACAGTAAAAAACCAAAATTTCATACACAATGATAATTTCTATTTGGATCATTATTTTAGAAGTTATGAGCGAAAATCCATCAAAAGAGCAGTTTTTTTCGAGAATTTTATATCTTTCGTACCGATGATCAAAAAATCCCAAAATTTTGCACAAAGTGTATTTCGGTACGTATTAAAAAATATCAATTCATTGCGAAAAACAAAAAAAAATTCAAACCGTCCGATTTAGCGAGGAATGCCCCATACAAAAGCTTGCGTTAAAATTTGAGACTCATCGATTTATTCGTTTTCGGAAAATCTTGCTCACTAACTTTGAAAACATACATAGTTTTGAAAAGACGCCTTTAAAGTTTCGAAAGCACATTACGTATGTATATAGCAATAAAAATTGGTTTAAAAGTGTTTTTAACTTCGAGAATTCTCGCCTGGTTGACATTAAACTTTCTGTGTATTTAAATTCATGTATGTAGATTACAATAATGAAATCAAATTTTGCAATTTTTATATTTAATATTTTAGAACTTAGTCTGCTGACATTTTTTGGGTTATGGTAGACGTCGTCGGTTTTCTTTATTTTCTCTATTTTTTCTAAGAAAAAACTGCGCAAAATAGTCCATACCGATGTTTATTTTTAATATTATTATTTCAATGAATTATTTTCGTTGAAAATCTGTCAATTTCTTTAATCAATAATGAGTAAAATGTTTTTTTCGTTTTGTTAATAGTCGGTAATAATATCAATTACCAATGTATTTATTTTACTTCCGTAAACAGAGCGTAAAATTAATTTCTATATAAACTTATTATGCGATAAAATAATGCGATATATTTTTCAACGTTAAACAAAATATTATCGATTTGTGTACTTTTATTACGATAAGGTTTGATACATTCAACGGGGCGAGATTTCGATTTCCGGATAAACGGGGAAGTCGCGAAATTCTCGTGCTGACTGATGAACGAAGATTCTTGGAAATTTAATATTGCAGCGATGAATATTTATTTGAAGCAACGAGCGATCCCAAAATTTATGAAAATTGATTGCGCAAGAGGAATAATATTTGATGGGTGTATTGGACCATTGAGATTTTCGGCAATGTGTTCCATTGATGGGCAATGTATTTTTCGAAGGAATGTTTTTGAAAAAGAGAAAAGAAGGAGAGAATCTTTATTGCTTGTGATCGTATGCCCGGAGAGATCTTTTTGAGGCACGATAAGAAGAGAGAAAGAAAAATAAGGAGTTAGTATGAAGAAGAAGGGTCGGAAATAAAAGGATGAGGGAAAATAAAAAACAGAGTTGAATCTGCGGGGATGAGAATTTTCTCGGGTGATAAAAATAGACGATTGAACGAGCAATAAAATTCTCGTGCTCTCCTAGCCTGGGGCACGTTTCGGGGAAGCAAGCGGAGAACGAAGAAAAGATTAAAAAAAGGGAAGGGAGAAAAATAGGTAAAAGTTGAAACACGCGATGGCGTTTTAATTATTTTCCTTCTGACTAGTAAAAGCCTCGCCAGGATTTAAATTCGCCTCCATTGTTGCCTAGCATGCATGTTCTCTGCCATGATTTTACCAGAGTGTGTACCAGAATTCTCTGCGGAGAAAGGTTTAAAAGGAACCCGAGAATGCCCCACTCTACGAAAAGCTCAGGCTGAGGTTGGGTTAAACTTAATTCGATCCTATGTTTGCCACTGCTCCTGTCGTCTTCGCACTACACCCTGGAATTTTACTCTCTCTCTACAAATATTACACTATCTGCCAAAAGTATACATAGTCACCGCGAACCATTTTATCCCTCATAAATGAAATGTTTGTCATAAAATAATTGCATAAAAAAATTAAGCTCTAAATACTAAGAAATATTTTGAGCATTAAACATTAATAATTTCAATCATTTGCTTCCAAAAGCGTCCCAACTGGAAAAATTGAGTGTTTACTTTAAAAAATGTTATTAATGAAATAAAAGTCTTGCAATTGAACATAAAAATAGAATTTGAATTTTTGTCAAATCTAGACGTGTAATTGTACAAAAAGAAATCTGTAAAAAATTTGAAAAAGATATTGTCGAGAAATTTTTCAAGACTACTACAGAATACTAAAATCATTAAAAATTTATAATAAAATGTCATTGCGAAATATCTTAGAATTTGTTGTTCAATAAGGTTCACTTGGAAAACCATTTTTATTATCGAGACGAAAGGTTTTAGATGGGATTGTACTCTGTAATGGCGTGTCACATCGAAAATTGTAGCCACGTTTAGCTATTATGAAAATACGAAGCAAAACGGATTTAAAGAAATAAAAGAAAATAACATCGAGAATTGAAGGCACGTCTGGCTATTAAGAAAATAATTCGAAAAAAAACTTTTTTCAATACTAATGAAGTACGCCAAGTAATGAAATAATTGTTAGAAAATGTTTACGAAATCATTATTTGACCCACTAGAAAAATATAAAAAAATGTTCACATAGAACAAATAATTCCTGAGATCTGAGACTTTTATTTATTTTTCCTTTTCATCATCTTATTTCGAATCCAAAAAATATGAGTCAACATACACATCCGAAAAATATAACTTTTAATATTCACGTTTTTCTGCAATTTTCGAAGAAAAGCTGATCGATTTAATTTCTTTTGATACAAATCTTTTTTATTACTGGAGACACTCTTCAATATTCGTATAATGTATATATACATTGTGACGTGTTAATTTTGCACGTCCCTAAATCTTATAAAATAGCTACTTCATTCGACAGATATCGTCGAATCCGACAACGAATTCCTTGTGCGAACGTCCAAGGTCTCGTGAAAATAAAAGAACGAAATAATTAGATTTTCCAATTTTTCCGATGGCCTCACGAAACTACGAGAACGACCTCGAGGACCGTCTATTCGACAAGACTTGACTACAGCGGAGAAACGTCCCTACAGATGAGGAGAGAAGATGGAAGCCGAATATCCGACTACTTCTTCGAAATCAGCCGAGAGCTAACGTAGGAGAGACGGAGCAGAAACGAACAAATTCCTAGCTCTCGTCGTACTCCAAATTCAAAAACCCCGCCTTCAATCTATCGCCGACGCTATCGATATTGACGTCTAGCCCTATGAAATTTGGATTGCACCACAGCGGATTGAAAGTAGAGGGGGAAAAATTGCTCTCGACTCGAAACTCGCGATCCCGAATTTCGAAAAAGGATCGCTCTTTAGTTTGGACCTCCAGAGGAGACGTTTCTGCCAAGTAAAGGAAGATCGCTGTCGAGAATCAAAGTCGCCGTCATTTTGCCGAGGACGAGTCTGTCGAAGGTTTTCCAGACCCGCACTAAGAGCTACCGAAGCGGTGAGGCTATCGTTGTGTTATTGGGAAAAATTGTGAAAATTCAGAAATCGCGAGTCTCAAAGATTAATTTTGTGAAAAAGAAATTTTACCACGGACTCGTGTTGTACGGTCCGGGAAATCGTGAAATTGATAGTAATATTGTTCGACAATCTTTCCTTTTATAAAAAGTCAACAAGACCTTGGAAATTAACATTTTTGAGAAATTTATCGTATATTACCGAATGCTCTCGTCTTGGAGAATTTTGTAGAATTGCCGAGAGGAATTCGGGATAGTAAGAATTGTCCATCTAGAGTTGACAAATTAATTATTGTCCAATATAATTGAGTTAAATTAAATTCCTCGAGAACTGTAAAGTTTCATATGTCAGGTTAAATTATATCGTTTTTTTGGTTTCCGAAGAAACTTTGGCTCTCGAGGAAATTATATTAAGTTGTCGTTAATTGATTTACAAGAAAATTAAAATTTTTGTACGATTTATGAAAAATCTGTAACGCTCTCGAAAATATCCTTTGATTTTTTGGGACTTCAAAGAAATAAAGTTGTCGTCGTTCCCGCCTTCCGCGTGAACGATTGAAATTATGTATGAAATATTGTTATCCCAAAATTGATCGAGTTAATGTTATTTTAATTCATCCGAGAACTCTCTACGATCCTTACCTCACCCCTCTATCTTGAGAAAACTAAGTTAGTTCGGAAATATTATCTGCTCCCGTCTCCTGGCAAATTAAAAATGAAAATTGTGTAAGAAACGAATTAATTTCTTGCTGGCGCCAAACCGCCATCGGGAGCAGGTTTTATTTGAGACTTCTTGATAAAATTAAAGAAAAACGTCACAACATATATCCATATGTTTATAGTTAGTTAGTTCGGTTGCCTTTCGTACAGCTTCTAGCTTTAATCACGATATTCACCTTCCATTCAGAACCGTCTATGCCATGGTTCATTCCAGAATTTTTCCTTTTTTTCCCTCTATTTCCCCCCAATTGCGTCTGCAGCCGACTTCAGTCCTAACCTGTATCGCATTCGGACATGTTTGCACGTGGGCACGGGAAAACTGCAGAAAACCCGTGCCGATTCATTCGGTGACGTCCTTTCTGGATTTTCCGAAGTTATCAAACCTCGAAAAACCCAGAAAAAACCACCTCCCGCTCAGCGCTGACCCGTTAGCCGATGAAGCCTACGACTGTCGGTCCATATGTTTATATATAAAAGCAAAATTCAAAACTAACATATCGAAACGAACATGTTAACATGTTAACATTTTCACGTAAACATACTGGTGCGAATTCCACAGCTAATCACAAATATCTATCACGGTACTTCTATGTGAACATGGTCAAATACATATATAGTTTTTTTCATTACTTGGCGTCAAGACACTGTCGTGTCTTTAGATATACATACATGAAGCTTAATAATGACATGGAAATAAAACAAGATGTTGAAAATATTCTCTCAGTGGTTTTTGTTAGTTTCATTCTACCCTATTATCTTGTTCCGAATTTTCATTGCAATTTGTAAATTATTCAATAATTAACGTTGACGCGAAAAAGCGTAATAACGGTAAAATTTTTTTCGGTAACAAATGCCGAAGAATTTTCCTTCTCTCGTTTACCCTTATTTTTTAAATTTAATTCCCTCATTTCTTTGTTCTCAAAAATCAACAGGATGACAGGCGATAATTAAAAAAAGTCGTGTGAAAAGTTTAATTATGCGGGTTTGCGGCTTTTGAGGAACTAAATTTCTAGCCGAACGGTCTGTGCGGACTCTTTTAATTCCGCAAATTAAATTCTCTTTCCGAGACCTCCATATTCTTCTATTTTTCCTCTACAAATTTTTTCCACGCTCGAGATGGACCAATTGTATTGGAAAATCGTGTGAGCTCAACGCAATATGGTGTCTCGAGAAAAAAAAGGAAATCCGCGAATAAATAAACTTCAATTTTTCGCTGCCTTGTTCCCGTCAATATTATTCTATAGAAACGCTAAACCACACGGCGAACTCTGAAATTTAAAATATAAATGTCACTATAATTATCTTTTTTTAATTCTCGAGAGGATTGCGCCTGATTGTAACGCGAAAATTAAAACTTTGTTATGCACTCGCAAATAAATTAAATATTCCCCAGCTAGACCAATAATTACGTGAAGAATGAACTTTCAGGGATTTCATAAACAATAAACTCGATGACATAGTCACTGTAAATTCAAAGGATAGGAAGCTTTTGAGAGAATCCCTTGGAAAATCCGTGATGTCTCTCCTCGTATGCCACGGAGGACCGCAAAATTTATCTGATTCTCTTCTAGCGCCGTCTCTGATTGAATAAAACCCGAGTTGCAACAACCTCACATACATATTTTGTTTGCCACGGGAAAATATTTATTCGGGATTGAAATAACTTTCCTCATCCGTACGAAAACGATCGGTTCTGATGAAACGGGACGACACAAAAATAGTGCCCGACATTTCTTCTAGAGTTTTATTATAAATATTATTTATTCATTGGGCCGAAAGATGTAAATATTTGAGATCAGTATTGTAGAATCGCTTAATTGTCAGATAAAATTAAAAGTCAAGATCACTTGAAATATAAAAATTAAACTATGGGTATATTTGACAAGGCGACGTCGTGGCCAAAATTCTAGATATTCGGTATACATCCGCTTTGGAATCCGTAAAAATGTCCCTTGATGGTGTTGAAAGAGATGCGAGTATAATATCGGTAAATTCAGAGCAGTAATAATCGACAAAATTAAATTGTCCTGCATCCTTGGTGTCATTGCCGAAAAATATGACGGACATGACTTGTTAGTCGATGATAAACTGTTAGATTTCACTGAAGATTTCAAGTAAAAATCCGAAATCGAAACAATGCTAAAAAATTATTAAAAGTTATCGATGAAAAAGAACCGGCATCAAGATATGAATAATTCTAAATGACTAAAAGTATTATATTTTTTCCCCAGGTGAACTACGCAAGTTAATAAAATGAAATATTATTAGCCGTCAGAATGATAAAAAGACCGAGTTATTAGAGTTGATGCAGATCCGCTATTAATACAGTGTACGAATATAATATAGAGTTTAGTAGTGGTAGTAGTATAGTGTATGAAAATAGTGACCAAATATCGCCAAAAGTCACCTAATGTCACGTGTCAAATCTCATGACTAATGTACCGAATTAGTTTATCATACGTCATGGCTTGGCACGAAAAAATTTATTTTTTCTACATTTTCGAGATTAAGTTATACACATTTGAAAGCCTTTCGTGTCGTGATAAAAATGCTAAATGATCATATTAAGTATTTTCTGAACATTAAAACTTGATGCAAAATTAACCATAATATATTCATTACATTAATAACGAATTATCGTGATGCTTAAAAAATTAATAGCATGATTAATTGCCAGTAGTTATTTTTTGTTGATCACCCAATTCTGAAATTTTTCGCTTCTCCAAAGAAGATGGTATATTTGAGAAAAGTTTTATGACTCGGGAAGGGGGTCAAACTTGTTCAAAAGTTCTTTCATCATATATACGCTTGAGAGCTTCAATAAACGTTATCCCAGGTGGACTTACTCTCTTAGGGATGCGCTTATATTCACGTTTATAAGCCAATAAGCGTTCGCCTTGACAGTAAGAAACGAAGGCAATGAGAAAAAAAACGAGCCAGTCGCTCGCGATATAATATTTATCTCGACCGTACTTGATGTTTTTTTAAAGAAAAAATCATGAAATTACCGGATAGGAGCTGTAAATGTAAATAAATGATTTTGCTACGTAGTTACATTTACGATATTTTTAAACTTTCCAAGTGCTTTTCATTAAAACTGAATATAAAAATGATGAAATCGGAGCGGAGCGAAATTAATTATGCAATTAACAGAATTATCGATAAAATGTTAATTACGTTTAAAGATGCGAATAAATAGAATGAAAAAGTTTCGCGGTTTTTGCGAGGAATTGAAGGGGATTGAAATATACGGGACTCTGGTCGATGTAATAATATTTTGACGACACCGAGAACTCCGGGGCCAATATCAGCGTAAACGGAGTGCAATCTTTTAGCCGGAAGTACATAAATTAGTCTGGGCAAATTGGTCGAGAAAATATCGCCAAGTTTTTCCTCTCTCCAGCTTTTTCCTCTTTCCATCCTAACCGTTCTTCTGTCAGTCGCTACGAAGGAAGAAAATGTAATTGGAAATTACGAGTCTACGTGAGAAACTTATTTGTTTCTTTCTCTATTCTTTTTTCGCTGCATTTCTCTCGTCAATTGTTTTTCTTCCATTTTCTCTAGTTCTATTTCTTGCGTGGGAGAAAAAGTGTCCCATTTTTCACAGACACAAAACTCAGTATTTTTATTCATAACCAAAAACGAAAGTAGAAAAATTACAATTAACTTTCACTTCAAAACTTTCATATTCAAATTTATGAAAAAATGACGAATGGTTGTAACGATAATGTGTTTTTTTTTCTTTTAGAAGAGACTTTCGAAAGTACGAGAAAAAGTCACGTCTCCTCATCCTCATCCGAATTTGAGATGGGTTGGATAACATATTGAATTTCCTAATTGCTAAAACAATGTGCACTTGATGCAGACCACTTCGGACGCCAAAATTTAATATTTAAGAATTGGATAAGCGGGTGTTCTATGATGGAGAGAAATACTCCGGGAATAACTATGTTTATCGTATGGAATGCCTTTAATGGGGGCTCGAGAACAAACTGAGGATTAGGATCGAAGTTAGGGAATGAAGTTGAGAACTATAAAGTGGAGAAGATTTCGACATACATATAGAATCGATGCAGAACCAAAAACCGCACAAAGATCCATAAAAAATAGAATTTATTCAATTACTTATCAGTTCAGATATTCCAATGTGAATGGATCGTATCGGAAAATAATTTTTTCTTCGAGATAATGATATTTGAAAAAAATATATTTTTAAAAAAATTTTGATCTTTTCCTGCGGGTAAACGAACATTGCAATTTTCGTACCTAAATTATAAAAAATCGCGTTATTTTAGGTATCACTAGGATTTACATTTCGTTTGGAATAAATGAAGTACTTTAAAAAATTAACTTATTCCCCGGAGACTATTTTCTAGAAAATGATTTTTGGCGGAATTCTCGTTTTTTTAATGGAATAGGACTTGGAATTAGGACGATTAAGATTGCATCTCGGATGGATAGACGGTGAGACAGGATCAACCTCAAAGTAACTGGCAAGTAGAAAGGAGAGAGAGAACATGGCGGTGGCAAAGGGGTGACGAGGAGAAGGAAAGGGGGCGAGAGGGGGGGGGGTATGAAACGTGTTCGTGGATATACGGAGGGGTTGTTCGGCTGGATTACCGAAACGGTCGGAGGGCCATGGCGAGCCTCAGCCTTGCTTCGCTGTATTCGTGTTGTCCTCCCGTTATCCCGGCCTCTCTTTCTCCGATGTCATGGTAGCCTCCGGCTGATGCTGAATTACGTTCTACCCTATATCCCTGGACCTATTCGCCCCCATAAATACAGACCCGCTACCGGGAGACAGAAGATCGTCCACCGGAAGGCCGGCCCTTACGACTTGACACCCCCGCTGCGTCCAGTCAACTTGGAAAATTTAATGCGAAGCTTTAAACCTTCCCAACTTCCAGCATCCACAAAAAATATCGATTGAGATTGATGCTGTTATTATTTTTATCCTATCCATCAAACCTTCCTATACTCTACTTTTTTATTCTTTTTCTTTTATTTTTAGATTATACGAGACGATGGGATTATACTCATTTTACTTTCACGATTATTCAAATTTTTTGGTCCTTATTTAATTCGAGATTACTTGTGATTACTGCAGCAAGAATCTTGAGGTTTTTTTCAGATTTTACTGAAAGTTTTTGCGTTTTCAAATAATGATTTGAAATATTTTTCTTCTCTTACTTCTGTAAAATTTTCAATTAACTCTTCAGAATCCGAAATTTTTATTAATGACTAGTTTTTAATGGGTTTATCGTTCTATGTTATTGTATTTGGGTATTTTTTTAATTAGGAAAATATAAAATCCCGACGATGTACGCGGGAATATGAAGGATTTTTTTTCGTTGGACTCGACTGGCAACAATTTTTATGTACAAGATAAGTAAGCGATATACATACATATATTCATAATATTTACTTTTTTTCAGAACGACGCTAGAATGTGGCGAATCGTATTCTTCTGGAATTTTTCTTCGACGATTCTTTCGACTCTCCTTTCTCGCCGGAGCTCTTGATTTGTCTTTTTTTTTCTATTTTTCGTTGAACGTGCGCTGAATCTTGGAAAGAACAACTGGAGGACGGGGAAAGGAAAAAGCATCGAAAGTCTCTGTGCGAACAGGCTTCTGCCACTCGGAAAATTCACAAGCAATGCTCGTAATCAGCGAGCACCCTGCTGTTTTTTTCTCATTTTTTTCCGCATTTTCTTTTTACACGCGATTTTTTTTGCCTCTCCGCGTCACCAATCCATTCATCAAGCGAGTCGATTTTCTGCCTCGGTATATGTATATCCCATCCTTGTTCAATTTATTATTCCTTTAACGATATACTTTATTCATTGGCACAACTCTCGCGTCTCCGTAATCGAGAATGTAAGGCAAGAGAGCCTTCAGCGAAAAATGACAAAATATTTTTTCCTTTTCAATCGAGAAGCAAAGTGAAAAATAGAAAAAAAACTGTGATTCATTTTCACTCTTTTTATTACCATCCTCTTGGATAAAATTCATTTAAGGTGGCCATGTTCAGGTATTCGCTAGTCAAGTAACAGTCTATTAAAAAAGAATAGGAAAATATTTCTTAAATTCTGCGATCCGTGTGCAATTAGTAATTATTATCTACAGTTGAGGATGTACTGGAGTCAGCTCTAAACGGTGATAAAAATCTGATAATTTGACCAGCCACTGATATTAGAACTGTAATGCTTCTGTCCAAATTTCAACTCAATTTACTAAATCGTTTAAATACGATGATTAATTGAACATAACACGTATTTTTATTCGAATTTATCAAAAATGAAATTATGATAAATTATGAGCATATAGAAAAAAACGATAGCAGTTACTTGTCAATTTTATCTCAAGATGTTTGAATACTTTAGAATTTTCCTGCCAAATTCCATTGATTTGTACTAAATAGTCTTTAAGAAAGTATCCATTTATGACAGCACAACAAGTTTTCCTTTCAAACGGTATGCGATATTTCTTTAAGGGTAGTTCTAAGAATTATAAAAAATTGCTGAAGTTTTCAGTCCGGACGAATGTGGGGAAAATGTTGGGGGCGTGGGTCCTTTACTTTTCTGTTAGCCCCCCCCCCCCCCAAGATATTGAGACCCAAAGTTTGCCATTTTAACAAAATGAAAATGTGATATCCCCACTCTGAAAAGAATAGGGCGATATAGTGAGAGAAGACCTCTCGTATCCCCACCATAAATCTCCCCTCCCTCCTCTGGGGATATTGAGAATATTTGCAATTTTGAGTGATTGAAAATTTCAAATTTGGTTCAAGTTGGAGGAGGGCTTGGGTTAGACAGGGGTTCACGTTGGGTTATATTGGAATTCGCTTTTACGGGACCTAGGAACGAAGCCACCATAGAGGGATTTGGGGCGAAGCCACACTATGAAGTCGCACTGTACACGTTACAACCCCCATCCTTTTCGAAGGTAGATGCAATGTATCGAATATCATTTACCTTGAAAGCTTTGATTGTCATTATCTTTCGAGGAAGGGGGAAGTTACATGTAACGGGTGGAAGGGGGGTTCCCCAATACCCCATCCCAACCAAAAGCATGTGGAGGAACTGCAGTCAACATTTACGCAAATTTGCTTTAAAAGTTGATTGAAACAATGAGTTTTTGTTCGATAATTTTTTCTGTAATCGGTGCACACAAACAATGCTAATAATCATGTTTAAACAATTTAAATATCGAATAATATAAAATAAAAAATAATATGAAAATTTTGTTGATAAAAGATTAGACAACTACTGACCATCATTGACCATCTATATAACATAATAAAAATTTAAATTTTTTCACAGGAAAAGAAAGGTAAAATCTCAATTCATTATGAACTTTTGTCAGGAATTATACCTCTCATACATCTTTAACCACATTGTACTAACAATCTGTTAAAAACACGATGTTTACGATAATATACACGGAGTCGCGATTGTTTTCCACAACTTTTGATAGTTGCTCTCAATAATCAAATTATTATTATTTTCATTCGATTACGAAATTATAATATGATACAAAACTATCATATTATCATTTAGAAACATTTTTATGTTTATATAAGAGTGAGTATAGTAATGACCTTTATTTTTATATTTTGTCAATTTATAAATCGATTAGAGTTATGCTGTGCAAGTTGTAAGTTCCCTTAAACTGTCTGGGAAGTTGGCTCTCTTCTTCGTTGGGTTCACCGCGATTCAAGCGGCTTTCTGGATCCCAGGGCGCCTTGATCTAAGGTCGGGACTACTGCCGAGGGTGATTGCGGTTCTCGCTGGGTTTGCAAGTAGAGTTTCTCCAAGTGGATAAACGTACGAGTATTACAACGAGAGGAGTCGCTAGCTCTTACCCCCCATTCCTCCTTCCAGACCCTCGTTTTCTGCCACGCAGAAGATATCTTGAATCATTTCGTACCTCGCGAAGGTACGGGAGCAACTCTCGCGCACATCTGTAAACTGGGACTCCGTACTTATTCCCCAACTGCGTCGCGTACTCCAAGAGCGATCAAGCAACCTTCAGATCTTCGTAGAAATAAACTTCCTCCCTGTATAGAGCCTCGGGCAATTATTCACATAGCAATTTCAGTTTTTGCCCTCAATTGCTCGGAAGGGAAATATATTTTGCCAAAATAGCCGAGTGAACATTTGATCAATTGTATCACATCTCTCTTTGAATTCATAATAAAAATATTTTGTAAAAATTAATATTTAAGGTAATATAAATTTTTTTTTAAATAGTTTTCGATAGTTTTTATACCGGGACCCCTTTACGGACGATCGATCAATAAACGAGTTCAAAATTTCTCACAGTCTCAAGGGGCAAACAAAGCGGGGCTCGAAACTTCAACAGTAACAATTGTTGGACGATCTTGGTAGGAAAGTTTCGACAGAATTGACGATTGGAGTAAAGACACATACGAAAGGGAGCAAGTAGGAGAGAGAAAAGGGCCCGGAATATCCAGACACGACTATTTATTGCTATATTCGTGTCAACATGAATTTTACCTAAACTCGTCACTGTGCGACAACTTTCCGCGGCTTCAAGTCCGATCGTTTGGTCTTTCTATCGCCCCGAGCCACCATATTCCATAAATTTACCAATTCTCTGCAACTTTAATCCGTTCTTGACGCGGTCATCTGGGATTTTTTTACGGCACTTGATTTTTGCATTTCTGCATTTGATTTTCCATTCGCGCAAAAAAACCTCTCTCGGTATGTTTTTAAAAATCTTCACGATAATTTTCTCGCCAAGAGGAATTATTTTTCCATTTTTAAATCCTCAGCTTTTGCAGAATATGAATTTTCGAGAATATCGTAATTGTGCTTGTTTTAAACCTCTTATGTTGATATTTATACGAGGCAATATGTGTAAAATTGATGAGGAATTAGGAAGGCAAGCTTTGAAATTTTTCTACCCTCAAACGGTTTTAAGTTACCTTAATTTTTTAATTCCTTTTATGATCATAGTAATTATCATTATCATCACTTTATCGTTAGAATTTTTATGTCGGAAAAATAAAGCCATCGTTAAAACCTGGGCGTGGAGGAATTAAATGTATGAAAGAGATTTCTTCGTGATGAGGGATTTGTATATTTTTTGTGCCCTCGGTTACGGATAGAAAGCTTGAAGGAGAGATTGTAATATCGAGATTGAAACAAGCGATCCCGAAACTTTTGACCGTAACTGTAGTACACCATGGTAGGAAGGAATTTCATCCGAGATAATCGGGTAACAACCTTAATCCGCATAAGTACAACTTAGTTGGATCCTCTCGCAGCAATATTTCACCGTTTGGGCGAGTGACGTACCTTTCGAGATCATTGCGACAGGAAGCTGCCGGCTTTATTGCCCACAAATATATTTCGAAAACGATACTCAGGATCAATTTTAATACGTCGGAAAAGCGAGCTCTCGCGGTTAAAAAACGAAGCTTGCAAAGAAGCTCTTGAGAAACGAGAGAAAGGAGAAAGCTCGAAGTATAAACTGAAAAGACAAAAAAAAGCAGACAAAGATATAAAACGTGGAAACCAATATCTATAGATAATATAAAAATAGAAAGAAAGTCAATACAAAAATTTGAATAAAATAAAAATAATGAGAGGGAAGAAAAGGGATCGGATAAAAAATTCCGAATTCGTAACAGGAACTTCGAAGTTTCTCTTAATGTCGAGCTTGTTCGTGAGAGCGCTTCCACTTGTATTATTGCATTCGCATCGCTCCCGCATTTCCATCTGCTTAGCACCCAAATCCGCTTTAAGTTCCACCATGCATGAAGGACGTACAGTATGCACCAGAATCATCCAATGATTTCCAGGAAACAAAGATGTTCAATTCGAGCGTACAGAATCTTATGGGTTTCCATATGCCAATTGAAGTAGATATTTCCTTTCCTATTTCGGTGAAATGCTTGAAAAAATTAAATTGTTTAGTTTCATGAGCTTTCATATTCTTTCCTTTCTTTCATATTTTTGTAGTCTCTTCGTTCGCCGTTTCTTCAATTTTGTTCGAAATTTATTTTTACTGATAAAAGCTCACGAGTCAAAAAATCTTGTCCCTCGTCTGACTTGCCCTTGATTCATCCCCACGTACGTTGAACGGAGCTCCCAATTAGCATGCAACGCGAAACATACGAGAGAATTTCGAATGGGTGGAAAAGTAAAAGGAGACCTCGTTTCGTTCTTATCTCTTGCCGCAATTTCGCCTGGTTAATTGCCGTAGGATTAGAATCCTGTTTTAAGGTTTCGTTCCACTTCCGGCCTTTTACCCAGATATTTGCGTAGATTATTCCTCCGAATTTCGAGTTTTCGCCGGAATCTCTTTAAAATACCTAAAAAAACGAGTTCGAGAAAATTTTTAATTTGAAGAAAAATTTTCCGTTCGAAGAAACAAATTTCGTTAAATGGGAGTCGAATCGATTGGAAACTTTCACTATATTTTCTTATTCTCGCCTTCTCGCCGTTCCCATTTCCGCTAATGTTCTTTTTCCCTGTTTTTTTAGTCCGATTCCTTCGCCGCCCGGAGCGTTTCCAAGCTCCGATGTACACGAGAGCTCTGGCGAGGAAAAAAGTGCGCGAGAAAGATCGCAGAGTGGTTCGAAGAGACGAGCAAGATTCAAATAAGTTTAATTAGGTTGCAGAGTTCTCTTTCACATCCGTTTCTTATTGTCGGCGAGGCTCGTAGACGGAAGTCGACGGTACGGAGGAATTCGCTCTCTCCGAGTCCTCCAACTTTCGACTCTATATCCTCTTATTCTTCTGCGCCTTTTCTCCCCACCGCCTTTCCCTGCCTTCGGGGTTATCGTTGAACCCCGCTATACATCCCCGGACCCTCTTTTCCGATCTTAAAACTGAACAATTTAAGATAATCCTTTCACCTTTGTCAGCCTCATTCAACAGTTTTATAAATTCCTACCTTTATGTTGCTTCTTCAAAAGTATTCCCTATTTTTTTTCCAACTTTTACACGAAAGTTCGGATAACTTATTTCTTTCCGCCGATTACGCGATTGGAACACAATCTTCGTAGAGTTTCAAAATATCTTGTTCATTAATTAAACGTATTAGAAAATCATTTCAACGTCTTTTAGAAAAAATTGTACAAAAGTGCATTTTACTATTAAGAAAAGTTTCGATAACATAGTATAGATGAACACATGTATAACATATACATCGTTCTTTAGCAGTTGTACGATAAAAATGCATAGGGATAGGGGAAAGGGGGGCAAAATGGGGGTCCCTCAAGGAAAAAGTGTTAGAATCCTTAGTGTACTGAACTGGGCTTACTTTTTTTGTTTCTTGTCAAGAATTTGACCTTACTTTGCTTTGTTCATTGACAATGGAAAATTAATTATGCGGGGCAAAATGGGCCCCCTAAAAAATTCAATATGTTTTTCACTTATTTTATGTTTTGAATTTTTTTTTAATTATGTACTAGCAGGTTGTAGTGGCTCGGCTGCTTAAGGTAAAACGATACCTTTTTTGCGGGGCACGGGGTAAGAGGGGTACTCCCATGCTTTAAGAGCAATCACAACCACGTGACCACCCAGATTTCGTAGGTCCCGGATTTCTCTCTCAAAATCGAATAATTAGACTTGAGAAAATTACAGTATATTGTTTATTTTTTTATAAATCAATAAGTGAATTCTCATGAAAATTCGGACCAGAGGCAAATTCTTGGAATCGAAAGGAATATACTGTAATTTTTTCAAGGTTAATTATTCGATTTTGAGAGAGAAATCCGGGACCTACAAAATCTAGTAACTTTTAGGGTTGTGATTGCTCTTAACATGGAAAGCCTCTCAAATTACCAACTGCACGTGAATTTCTTTTCTGGTTTTCATGAAGTTTTCACATTTATGAATATCTAAGGTGATAATTTTGTACTTTTTGATATAAAAAAATTCCGTTAATAACTAGTTAGTTAGGTCGGTTTCCTTTCGTACAGCTTCTAGCTCTAATCACGATATTCCCCTTCCATTCAGAACCGTCTATATATGCCATGGTCCATTCCAGCATTTTTCCCTCTATTTCCCCCCCAATTGCGTCTGCAGCCGACTTCAGTCCTAACCTGTATCGCATTCGCACATGGGCACGGGAAAACTGCAGAAAACCCGTGCCGATACATTCGGTGACGTCCAAGCCAAGCGGTCACCAATCCAAGTATTGGCCACGCCTAATGCAGCTTAACTTATGGGACCGCCGAAACTCCACATCGACCACGGGTCTACGACTGTCGGTCCGTTAATAACTATTATAATCATAATATATTTGATATTGACAAAAAAAGCTTGTTTTTTTAAAAAAAAATTTCCAATTTCAATATATGTATAAAATATTTTGGTTTGATAGCGACAACGCCGCGTAATAGTTTCAGTTTTTAACTGTTCGCTGTCCTGTTCGAGCTGGAGGGGCGCACAACAGATCACGCTTGTATAGCTATGTTTACCACAAGAGAGAGAGAGAGAGAGAGAGAGAGAGAGAGGGACAAACTGCGCCTGTTCATTTTCTTTTGTAAATTGCAAATAAACGGTGGGATGGAATCACTGCGAATCTTGCGTGAGTAGTCATGAAAGTTGTCTCATGCAATTGTGTTAGTGTAATCGAAAATTGGCTTTTTTAACAGTTGTTTTTCAATGTTTTTTTGTGATTTTTTACCCTTTTCCATAAGATTCAATGTAAAAAACGAATTTGATTTTCTCGGAAACGGTACGGTCGAATCCGTTAAAACTTTTCGAGCATACATTTTAGTCAATTCCGAACGTATCTACCAATTTTCATCAAAATCTCTCTTTTTTATATTTGGTGTCGTTCTACCTTAATTACAAAGTTATTAGTTAAATATGTCATGAAATTTGCCAGAAAAGCATGTGACAGCAGAACTTTCCGACAAAACATTAATTTTTTTTTTGAAATTTTGATACAAAAATATTGTTCAAATTTTTTTATTTTTCCGATGGCTTTTTAAAAAATTTTCTTCATTCTTGATTAAATTTTTCAAATTCAAATTATTTCGAATCTTTGAATCATACTCTTTTATGTCATTTCCATTATTTCCCACCATATTACGTCCACGGTCGATTTACCCTGCAATCTGTATCATGTTCGTACATTTTTGCACATAGGCACGGGAAAACTGTGAAAAATTCGTGCTGATATGCATAGTTGGTAATGTATTATCTGGGTTCTTCCAAGTCGTCAAACTTTGAAAAATCTAGAAAAAACCATCTTCAGCTTAGCATTGACCTGTCAGTCGATGCTGAGTTAAGCGGCCACCCATCCAAGTACCTATTGCGTAACACTGGTTTAACTTTTGCGACTGCCAGAACTGGACACCAACCACGGGTTTTTACAAATGTCGGTTTAAATATACGAGCTTTTTTAAAAGGTAGGCTCGAAAATAAATATTGGTCCCTATATACAATTGGTTTCTATAATGAATTACAATAAAAAATTTTGTATTGGTTTTTGACTACAATGATCACTTTGATCGTAGTTTCAAGAAAATTATTAAACTTTTATGTATTGTGATTAAACTGTATTAAGGAAATTAATTGTCTCGAAGAATATGAAAGTATGTCTGACATGTCGGCCTTGCCCTTCGATTCGGAAAAAAATATTAAAATGGTATGGGTTAGAAGATTAGTCGGTTATTTTGGACCCACGGAGGGTCACCAGTGGCTAGGAATAATCGTGAAAATTGGCTGGAAAAAGCGCTGAGACTAGGTGCAGGTGAGCTTTGCTGATATCAAACGAGACGAACGCGCCCGCTCTCTTTCTCTCTTGCTCTCTCTAAACTAGAGGAAAATAGAAGCCCTGAGCTTAAGAGGTGAGGAAAACCGCTGACTTACCGAAAACTCTTACGGGTTGAAATATGAGCGCAGCTTGCGCCATCCTCCGCGTTAAAATGTCCAAGCTTTTTGTTTGCCGGTGCACAGACACTGCGATTATGCTTTCGCTAATATAAATAGAGATAGAACACGCGTACTATTTTTTTCCGACGCTAATAAAATACTGAGAACTAACAAAAAAATAAGCAATTTAAAAAAAAATCTAATTCCGAATCTTATTGCAATAATCTTAAAATTTTGCATGATAACAATTAACAAAATAAACGATGTTAATACTAAATCGTTTAACGAGTTACGATTTATGTATTCAAAAAGAAGAAAAAAAAAAAATCTTTTCATTGATAGCGCAGGAGAGGAGTGGGGTACTTAAAAAATATGGAATTCCAAGGGTTGAAATGTGCCGAATTTTTTGTTTTTTAATAACAATTAAAGGAAAGAAATAAAATTTCTAGCTGCCATAAACAAAAAAAATTGTTTTAGGGGACACAATCGGGTACCTCTCCAAAAAGTCAGAAAAAACTTTTTAATGATTTTATGTTGAGTTATTTTAGAGCTATTGAAACTCATATAAAAATGAAATATATTTACAAACGTTTATAAACGAAAGTAAAAATAAATAAAGCGAGTTAATAGAAACGTGGTGAAAATTGAGAAGAATTTTTTATTGAGGAAGAGAAGAGAATAAAATGCGCAATCGTTAGGATTCCGATAATTTTGATGACGAGACATTGAAAATCATCATGAACGTTATAATCGCGCGAAACATTGTATCACTCATATTTAATATTTCGCGATACCGCGTTCGCTAACATTCTTTTTTTTATATACTCACGTCGAAAGCCCATGTGTTTTCAATCTCTATTTTTGGGTTACCTCGATTTTTATACCTCGTACAACATTTTTCCACCCGTTCAACGGATTGACGACGTTTTTATTTCACTTCTTTTTGGCTCTCACGGGGATTTCGTACCTGCCCGGATTCTTTTCGAGGGATTTTTCCTGAAAAAAGCGGCTCTTTGAATTCGTAACATACTCCCCCTTTCTTTATCGGCGTCCTCGTGTTTTTCAACTAATTAATTGTCTAGACTCATTCACGTAACATATCGTAGTCCTTTCTCCGCTCTTACTTCCCTTCCTCCCGTGCGCGAAACCTTTTTCCCCTCCTTTCCCTCTCGTTTCCCTTTGAATTCTTTGATATTGAATCGCCCACGTCATTCGACTGCAAAACTTTTTTTCCTACACGCGTACGCAAGCCCTTAGCTTAATTTGAATTTGTATGAGCCTTTAGTAAAGAATATTTAATTCCTGTGTAAAAAAATTGATTACCTTTCTCGTGAAAAGATTTTACTCTTTGGTACCGATAATTTTCCTGTCTAAATTCGAGGAGTACGCTCATAAAACAAGAACGAGAAATAACAAACATACTCACGATTAATTAATAATTTTTTCAATAATTACGAAAGCTTTTATATCAAGTCTGTCGAAAACAGACTCTGAGGATTTTTGTTTTATTATTCGTACGAATAATAAAAAATAAGGTTTCAAAACGCGTTTCAGATTCTCTCAGCGAGACACGTAATTACACTTTCGTACCGTCATTATTATTATTGCTCGGATGTTATTTCTTTCCTGAGTGTCCGATCGGATGAATAATTAATGCGCCGAAGATTTTGTAATTATTATTTTCGCTCTGGTATACTGCTTTTCGCGCTCTCTTTTATTTTTTTGTCTCCCTCGTTTTGGAGAGCTCCAGATGCGGATGATGGCGAATCCACATTGTAGCAAAATGTGCTTTCCATCTTTTTTTTCTTCATTTTTTTTCTTCTTGCACTCGGAAAGCCATTTGCTTTCTCTCTCTCTCTCTCTCTCTCGTTTTTTCCCATTCCATCGTTTTTCTCGATCTCTTTCCATTTTTTTTCAGCCTCTCGCGTCTTCGCCCCTTTTCTCCTCTTTTTGTCCTTTTAAGTTGAATTGTCATCCGTACTGGCGTGCGTTATTAAAACAGTCATTCGCACCATTTTCTCTCTCGCTCTCTGTATTTTTTCTCTGTATTTTACGCCATCTTTATCCCTCGCCATGAAAAAGACAATGGTCATAGTGCCGATTGTAAGTTTGCGGGCGAGAGAGCGCCGCCAGAGGATTCTTCTCCGTCGTCGTCTCTATTTCGAAGTCCCTCGATGCTCCTCTCCCTCGCTTCGCCGCCTTTTTTAGCCCAGCCTTCGAATGCCGAGAATGCTCGCGATGACGATGCCTCGTGGCGTCTCGCGATCCTCCAGGAAGCTCATTAGGCATCGCCCCGGGTGTTCCTGGCCCTTACGCCTTCCAGTTGCTTCCTCATTTTCTATATATCCATTGCTTTTCTTTAACGCCGTCGAACGTTTCTCTCTCTCTTCTACTTTCTCTCTCTCTCCGTCTCATTGCACCCCTCTATCTCTATTTTATTTCCACTCACCCACTAGACTTTTCTCATTCCCTCCCTGCAATCCTCCTTCGAACGAGCTCTTCCCCGCTTCTCTCTTCGACAATTAGAAAACTCGAGACTCTCCCTACATTTTTAACATTTTCCTTCCATCATCTCGCTTTCAGATTCCTTTTGTCAATCCGCATTTTTCATCCTCCTATCTTTACTCTACTTTGTTTTGAATTTCAACTTTTGCATATTTTTATGCATATTTAAGTATTTACGAGCATCAGGCATATATCATTTTTGGTCCTTGATAATTTTTGTGCGCGAAACTCTAAATATCTACCTATATTTTCTTTTATTTTTATATTTAATACTAGCTGACCCCCAGCAGACGTTGTCCTGCGACTAAAAAAATTAATCAACAAATGCTGTTAATTTAGAATTATATGTCTTTTTGTATCGGAGTTATAAATAAAAGAAATGTCAAATATTGAAAAGCAAATTCTTTTAAAAATAAAAAATAAAATTTTCATCTCGACAATGCCACCCGCCGGGTCGAATTATATTAGATATGAACCGTCGCGGTGAACATATAAATACGCGTAAAAATTTCCAAACTTTTATAATTTTTATAAACAGTTGCCATTAAAATTTCCTTTTGTTAGCAGTTGAATAATCATTTCCTTAAGTGGTTATGGAATTTTGTGGGTTGGAAATTCCGGAACTAAATTGTTGGAATCGTCACTCGGTTATCAAACAGTTTAGGATAAGTGAGGTCTCGCGATACGGCAAAGTTGCATCGTCGCATTTGCATTCGCTACCGCGTGTTCCGTAAAATCTCGAATCTTTCGGATTTAGATGAGAGTCTGAATTGGGGAAAGCGGGTGAGCGCCAGACGGAGACAATCTCCGTCATAAATTCGCGCGAGTTTACTCGAAAAGTGCGAGGTTAAGTTTCACATGTAAGGGAAATAAAAGTTGCAGCTTTTGCTTACGTGGTTTTCCCACGGTAGGAAAGAAAAAGGCCCGCGAATTTTTTTTATATTCTCGCGCGCCCTTCATCCGGTAGGCGCGAGGCTAAACTTCAACTGATTTTTACGACGGGAGCTTGTAAAACGGAGAAGCTCCGAAAAAGTTTTTTCTCTCCGACCGGAACTTTAAATAGCGTCTAACTCGTGATATCTTTGCCGGAAAATCTCGACAGGAATTTCTCGATCCTCTTTTATTACATTTTGACGCTGCCACTTTCGTATTGATTTTGAAAATCTGATTTTTCAAATATGCAAATTACATTTTCATTTACGTAAATCTTTTGGTTATCGAATATACTGGGTACGAATTTGATAACTCATTTCGAAGTTCTAAATTAAGATTCATCTCGCTCATTTTTATTTTAATTTCAATGTCTTTTTTTTGTTTTGTTTTGGAACACCAAATACTTTGAATTTAGTTCGATATTTTTTTCAGTGCGTTTTATCCATTTTAAAAGTTACTCCTATAAAAATTTGATTATAGCATTTTGTCGTGAACTATTTTTATGGTCAATTTCTGGAATAAAAAGCAAATTTTTCTGTCGTGTGCGGTTGAGAAAACTGATTTTAACTCAATATCTAACCTCGGCAAAAACTAATATTCGCTTTAAATTATTTTTGACGCGTGTAAGAAAAACAATATCGAACTTACCGGAGGCAACACAAAGTCACGGAAAATAATTAAACATTAATTAAAGAATAAGTAGTTGAAAAGTTTCAAATACAGTATGTTCATTATGAACAAGAAAGTCCGTACAAAAGTCGCTGTGCCTTGAGTCTCTCAGGCAACATTTAATATACAAAATATTGAATCGAAATATTGGTAAATTGACCCATCATTGACGTTGCAATGGGGTTTTCATCTAGAACCCTCGCGTGGCCTGGGTCAATGGTTGTTCGAGCTCTCAGCTTTTATGATTAAGACATCAATTTTATTACCTGAGTTCTGGTCAGTTTAATACCAACAAATAACTTATAGTTAAATAAATTTATATAGAGCCGTTTTATCTATATTATTAAATCTCTATCCCAAATTTATAACTAGCAGCACAATCAATACAATGTTGTTTTTTCAAGCGCGACTAGTCATACACAAATCTGCCGTTAAGCTGCATATGAAATCTATCATTTGTCATTCGTTGAAAATCTCTCAGGCGCCATCTACTGTATAATGATTGTACTAATTGTACTGTAATGTAGGCTAACGATTTTTTGCAGTAGAAATACCTTCTTATCTTTCTTTAGTGAATTGTTGTAAATATTTTATTTGTAGGTATTTTGCAAAACAAGCTAAAGTAAAAAGATTGAAATGAAAAATTCCAAGTTTAAAATAGTCCGTTGATTTTTGAGGCATTTGTTCCGTCTTATAAAAACATGAAAAAGTAAAAGCTACAAAAAAGTCGATGTTTCAGTTCAGAATGAGATGAAAAATCATCACTCTAAATTATGTAATCAAACAATTTTGCAGTATTCGGTCTATAAGCGCGCTGCATCAGAGTAGAAAAAATAATAAAAACATTATACAGAAGGAAAATTCATAAAAATTGAGTACGTTGATGTGGGTCGCAATTCCGGTTTTCTTGACGATGTCTTTGCTCATCGGAAGCTGGATTCCGCGAACGTTAGCTGCTGCCATATCAAGTTGTATCACCGGAAAATCTGGACGCGGACGACGTCCCTCGTCGGACGTTCGAGGCGGAACGTAGACGCGAATAAACGAGGAGTATAAAAGAGCGACGAAAGGAACCGAGAGGGAAAAACAGAAGAGAAAGGACTGAAACCTTACCGTCCTGTCGGACAACCGGAGTTGACTCTGGTCAGTTTGATTGACGCTAATTATCCCCAAGCTTCCGACCGGATAGAGAATCTTCCCCTCAGTCTCGCGAGAACTCTTCCCCGATAAATCACTTTTATCTTCCGCGACTATTCCGTAATATAATCACCGAGAGAGCCGAAAAACGCTCGTCAGAATTCGTTATGACGATAAAATGTCAAGAAAAACGATCAACAAGGAATCACAACAGATGACAAAATGAGTCTTGTATATATTCATCTTTGATGAATTTATTTTTCATTATTTTGAGGGCCGAGACACTCGTCTGTGATTTTTTTTCCTCCCGGATTTTTTATTTCTTCTAACTTTTTTGCTTTCTTCTCGTTACTCCGCCGTGCATAATTCTATACACGAGTATAATCACGGTTAATATTCGTCAGAACGGGATTCGAGAGTTTCCGAGAAGAGGGATCGTCGCATTTGATTGTTTAACAGCTCCATCGTGTGCTTTTCTCCTGGAATGATCCTTCCGCAATTGGGTGTACGCGGGAGTTCTCGAGGAGCGAGGAGACGAGGGCAAAACGCGCAGTGGAGAAAGACACGGCGGAGGGTTGCGCGCTATCAACGTCAGCGCACACCTCGCGAGTCATTTGCCGAGTCTTCTTCATCCTATATATACGTATCACTTTTCGGTTTATCCACTCTGCACTATCGCCGCATACGAAACCGGGAAAATGTACGAGAAGGAAAGAGCGGAGCGAGAGAGAAAGAGAAACGCACGAGAGAGCGAGAGCATATGCATGAGCGGTATACGCGTGAGAGAGAGAGAGAGAAAGATTTGGAGAGAATAGACCAGCGGAACGAACGCGACACTCGAAAGCCATTATCGTTACGCCCTGACTTCCCACTTCGTGTCTACACAGAAGTGTATCTCGCTCGCACACGGCGCGCGGATTACCGACTCGCAGACATTTCGCTCGACGAGAGACCGCGACTGAATACGCTACAAAGTATTATTTTTCATATTATTATTATTATCGCTTAGTTCTTGTTGTTATTATTGCTGCGACTATTATTATTATTATTATTTAGGAAAGAGTCGCACAATGGATGAGCGAAAAGTCCTGAGCATCTACCAACCCTCCCGCGCTGGCGGCTCCGTACCACAGGCCGGATACCTCGCGGCTTAAACGCTTCGGAATTCGCGGCGGTGATTCTACCCGAATCAGTGTTAAACCGGAAGGGAAGCGCGGGGGTGGGGAATATACGTGCAGACTCGAGAGTCTGAGAAGAGAAAAAACGACGATGGGAAAAAGATTGTCGCGAACGTGAAATATTTTTAGATCGCTCAATGACGCGCCTTTTTTACTTAAAACAGATTCCTCAAGTGTTCTCACGCCTCGCGTGAACACTTTTTTCATGAATGACACACACGTATTTTGTCACTTTTTACAAAAAACGGTGGAAAAAGGTATTTTCAGTGATTATCATTGAAAGTATGTATATTTTTAAAAATTATTTTTCAATTGCTAAGCACTTTTCAGAGTCATATTTCAAGAGTTTCGCAGATGAAGGATGTGGAAAATTTTCCTAAAACAGGAACCGCGTAATAAATTTAACGTGAAATATGTTATGAAAATGAGGAAATACATTGTACGTTGAACTTCAAGTTATATTGTACAAACAGTCACGTTAACGGAGAGACCAACGAAAATTTTTGTCGAAACCGCAGTTTTGTTCTTCCCACGGGGAGGGATACGGTGTTGCGGAATTGCGACACTCGTGCAGTAAGCACATTCCTCAGAGCGCTCGGAATGAGCGACCGCGCTCCAGAAACGAATTGGGATCGATTGCGGCAACTGCTAAATTGACGTTCCGATTACGGACTAACATAAGTCGCACGCTACTGTCGTAAAAGGTAATTCGACATAGGAATAAGAAGAATTCGGAAGAGGGTTTAAATAAAATAAATGGGAACTCCCCGATACTCTAGACAGTTTCGAATCAATTTCAACGGAATGCACTTTGACGTCATAAGGCAGCATCGGAATAATATAATCGATACTCCTGTATTTAATTTCGAGAATTATACTAATATGTAAAACCAGTCTCAATAAGCATAAATTCATTTTGATGGATAATATTCGAAATTCCTCACTTGCGTAGAGAAATAATAAAATAATGAATAATAGAATAAAATTCAGTAGATGAAATCTACTCTGCACGTAAATTATGCGAATGCGAATCGACAAGAGTCGCCCAATTTTTGAAGTAAATTCTCGTAGAGAGAAATAAGGATTTATTTTTGTATATTATTCGGGTTGAAGTAGAAACGATGATTCGAGGTTACGCAGGACGTTGTACAAAACAGCTGGGTGGATAAACCGGAGTGGATAAAAGGAGAAACAGATGGTAAAGGAAAAATAAGGAAAGTCAGGAAGGAGGAAGAAAGAGGGAGGGAAAGAAAAGCCAAGACAGGGAGTAGTTGGAGCAAGGTTTATTATTTGTTAGGCGAATAAGGCAGGTCTGGTGTGTCCTCTCAAGGGAGCTGGGACTATATCCCCCTTTGGCATCGGATAATCCAAGAAAACCGCAGAAACAGGAAACCGAGACAGTTACTTATTTCCCAGGCGCTTTAAAGCTTTCTCTCCCTCCTCTCACTCTCTTTTTCTTTTCCCCCTTTATATCCTGATCTTTTTATTTTGCTCAACTCGCTGCCTACAACACAAACTCGAACCCCACTGGCGTTGCCATCATTTCTCATCATTTACAGATCCCAGGCAACCTACATAAGTTCCTCCTCTTTATTCCTCCACTCTCCCACCGACGAAATATCTCGACCATAATGTCGAGTGTAGACCCATTATTTGCAATTTTCGCTTCTGTCGAAGAGAAACAAGTGAATGATAACCGAAAATTCTTCATTTTACCGTTATTTTCACTCATTTGCATTCTTTACTTTAAAAAAATATTCTTTCTCCTTACTTTTTCATAGATATTTCTCATTTCTTTTTCAATTTCGATTACACTCGTCTTGCTTCTTGTTCGGATTTTTTTTCTCGTCAAAACCGCGACAATAGAGTGAAATCGGGAGAAATCTCCGTCAACTCGAATGTTTCTAAAAATGAAGAAGAAGACGCTCAGTTTCAGCGAATCCGAGGAGGAGGGTACAAAAATCTGGCTCTGGATATTTCGTGGAAAAAGTGGATGCGCTATTCCCATGAGTAAAAAGTGAAGAAAAAAACGAACGCGAGGACTTTTCTCCTTTCTGAGAGAGAGAGAGAGAGAGAGAAAGAGAGTTAGGGAAGAAGAAGAAAGAGAGAGAGAGAGAAAAAGCGATTTTGTGTACATCTACAATGAAAAGTTTCAGAGGATCTCGGGTACGTCTAAGCCCGTGTATACGTGACAGTAAATTGAATTTTGCCGGATGGAGTGATATCTCGGGAGCATTTCCACTCTTTCGCGCGTCCTCGCCTCTCCCACCCGGTTACCTCCCGTCCCGCTTTCTCGCACTTTCTCTCTCTCTCTCTCTCTCTCTTTTCGCTTCTGCACACACGAGTGAACGCCCCCGCGCATATATGTATCACAGGATCGGAAACTGCTGATATTTCTCTTGGTTTATACCGAAAACTCTCCTCACCGAATTCAAGGATCGAATACCACGATAATATAACCGTGAGACGTACAATGGCATGGAGATACAAGAAACAGAATATCGAACCGATACTAAACGAAGCCATTCCCTTCTCTCGCCGTTTTGCATTCTCATCAAAAAAAATGTTTCCCTCTAATCATTTAACATTTTTCAAACGAATACTAATTGTTTGAAGAATTTAAAAAAATCAACGAACCGGAATTTTTTTAACATTCAAAGCGAACTTCATTTTTTGCGTTATTTTTTAATTTTATGTGAGTCCTTTCTCGAAAATGATCAAAGGCTTATTATTGTGCCAGAATCAGATGTATGTTTGCAGCAAGAAAAAAAAGAGGGGAAAACAATTTGCTTTTCTCTCGGCGTGAATAAATTCGACATTGGAGTAATTAAATAGCTAGTGGGAATACCGACATTTAAATGGCTTTCTCCCCGGTCTCGGCCTCGGCTCGTTTGTGAACACTGCTTTCATCCCCTGAATACTCGTCGAAATGAGTTATTGTAATTGTAGAGATTCGAAAATCCACTCGAAGCTCACTCGCCCGATTTCGAAAGCGCGAAAATATCGGACGCGGCTCGAAACTCCCCGCGATATACACCGTTCCGTATAGTATAAAATTTCCACAGAAACGATAAATTTCATTTATTCCGTTGCTCTCTCACTTAAACAGTCGCTCTTTCCTTTTTTCAACAAACGGGAAAAAATTTTTAAATCAACGAAAACAGGTTTTTCAAAGTTTGGTTCGTAATATATTTTCGACACGCTGTTGCTATTTTTGTCATCCCCCGTCTTATTCTGTTATTTTTCGTACGATTCAAGTTCCAAGTGAAACACTTTTTAAGTGCAATTTTTTTTCAGAAATCAGAAATCGTAGGAATTTTACCGATTCGTGGAAATTTTTGATTACGGTTGTACACTTTGTGAACAAAGTTTAAACGGCGGTGAGTGTCGACCTCGATACGCGATCGGTGTGATCTACAGCAGATAATAATTAATTGAGTGCTTAATAGACAAAATGCGAGATTCGCTTTGTTTGCTGTTGTCGAAGCGTATATTTGAGGATGTACTGGAGATAACTCGAAACGGCGGTAAAAATCTGAAAATTTGACCAGTCACTGATAATAGAACTCTCTAATGCTTCTGTGCAAATTTGTATACTTAATTCACTAAATCATTTGAAAGATATATAATAATTTAAATATTACACGTATTCTTAGGCAAATTCATCGAAAATAAAATTATAATATGTGACGACACGTGCACATTTTTGCATTTACTAAAACGCGCTTCTTTACCGATCGCTTTACGAAGTCAGGTCAGCAATCATGTTTGGACGGGAGAGCGGCCGAATTTCGCGCGTTTGTTAGCGCGAGGAAAAATAATTTTCAAATTAGGACGTAGGACCGCGCCACTGCCTAGACACGGCGAGCACCGCCGGCTCCCCCCACTACCGGAAAACGCGCACGGACATGATCCTCTGCACAGGATCGACATATTCAGACTAGGGGTCCATCCAGCGTAGCGTAAAGAGGCACTATTGTTAGACTCGCTAGAGAGATTAATTATTGTATTAGATTGATTCAGAGAGATTCTTTATATTGTATTAGCGTCAGGATATATTTTATATAAAAGAGAATTCGAGATATTGATTATTCATTATTCGCGCATTGCGGGTATCAGCGCAGATTATTTTCTTCCACACGACGGACAGCGTCACGAACAAATTATTTTTAAAGACGAGAAGGAAGCGCGAGACAGAGGAGAGATAGACGCGGCGTACTCCATCCTTATTAGAAATCATATTAAGTTTGGACGTGGTTTTTTCAGAGCGCTATAAAGGCCGGTGAGGTGCCTGTGCGTATTGTTTGAGTATTTTGGGAATCGGGTAGATTCTTGTACTTTTGTCGTGTTCTCCTCTGCGCGTGATTAACTCGCAGGAAATAGTTGAAATCAAAAATATTTTTTCTTTATACCTCGGTCGAAAGTACGCATATTTTGCACCTATTTCGAGGCAGAAAGTCAAAGATTTGTGCATTGGTAGAGCTACACGTT
>JAPYYX010003018.1:0-14702 GCA_030522605.1 Cremastinae sp. B BG-2022a
AAGTTCAATCTAAATACATTTTTTCTTCACTTTACGAAAGAATGGGAACCATTTCTCAAAAGACTCTATAGCTTTTTCCAGCTTTTATGCAATTTTAGAAAAATTCATTCTCACTTGTTCCGTCGGCAATGCCACATCAAATTTCGCTATCGAGGAACTAACATTATATTTTTACTGCCAGAAAAATTCCATTGATAAAGTTCATTTTGATAATTATGACGATACTTAATGAGATTCGTTTCTTTTATGATTGTGTTTATAGGTTATTTTTGTTTCTTTTTAATTAATAAATTTATTCAGTAATTTATTAATCAAAAATTGGATATAATGTAAATTAGCAACAACAAAAATATTGTTTTTAATGATTAAATATTTAATAATAAAAACGTCATTATTTTCATGTTTTTGTGGTATATTCAGCATAATAATTTTACATGCATAATTAAGTTTCAATCGATAGAGTAAAGAATTCATACGTCATCGAACGACTCAGTTACCATATGTTTTAGATATTATGAAGTATTATAACACAAATAATTTGTCAGTTACGTATTTCATTTTACTTGCTACATTCGAAATATTGTGTATACAGATGTTTCTTTCTAATTGGATCTTCGCATATCATTACGATTAAGTTGAGAACGAAACTCTTATCGACATTACATTGTGTCAAACCGATGAAAAATTACGTTATCGGAATAGACGAAAATGTGCAAGACTCATGAGCTACGAACTAATTTATTTGATTCTTGTCATATGCAAGACGCACGATACCTACAGAATTTATTTCATTTTTTATCATTTAGGTCATTCGATGATTTACAATGTTATTTCTGCGAATAGATTTTAAAAAGTTGTGCAATTAGAAAAAATAAACATATTTAATTTTTTATTAAAAAAAATTAAAATTTTTTATCAAGAAAGTACAAAATATGTAAATAAAATAAAAAGTACAAGAAGTATATGATATACATATAAAGGTTGTGTGGTTAGGGAAAAATATTATTTTTGGGATTGCTACTTGTGAAATAGACAATAACAAAAAAAAAGGAAAATTTTCTTTTTATTTTTCAAAATCCGATTTCCTTTTGCGACTTATGCAGACAGGAAAACACCGATCATAGATTGACAAATATAAATATTTTTCAAAAATCGTGATAGAAGTTCAGGCTTACAATCAGAAAAATGTTGACTTTATTCACGTGCGTTTGACGTTTGGTGACGTTTATATTTTTGTTTGATATAGCCATGTTTCCGGGACAAAAGATGTTTACCTCTTTCAATGTTAACGCCACCTATTTCTCAATTGAATTCTCATAAGCAATTTTACTACGTGACATTAGAAAATAGGTATCATTCATTTTTTGTACCACACTCTGTAAATACTGTTTTGAACTGTTTTGAACTAATACTGTTTTGAACTTTTTTGCAATTTTTTAAATTGTAATTGTTTTTTTAATTGTTAAAAGTATGTTAGGAGCTAATTAGACATAGGGGGAGGGGGGCAAAAGGCAAATTCTCGATATTTCAAATTTTGATAAAGTTTAATATCAAATAATTTCTTCCTTGCTAAGGACATTATAATTAGTGATTTAAAAATACATTTAAACCGCATATTTAAGGGGTTATACATATCTAGTCATCGGCCGAAAAAAAGGAGAGTTTTTGTGAATTTTTTTTTGGGAAAACGATTGCAGGTTTCGCTTTGTTTTTTATTTCATAGTGAAAGGTATATTTTCTATTATGTTTCATAAGTTTTTTATTATTAAGAAATTAATTAAAATTTTATTTATTAATTTCTTAATATCAGAAATTAATATTTTATCAAATCCTTCGATTAAAGACTAGATAATACGATACAAAAACTTGATATATTTGGTTTTTTATTTCTAATGATCGGTGTAGAAGTTATAGTGGTCACCGTGGAAGGACTTTTTCTGGACAGCGGTCCGTAATAGTACATTGTGCACCGCGGAGTGAGGAAAAAGTGAGGAAAATGCGGTTGCGGTACACTGAAAGAAGAGATTAGTTGATCCAACAAACTATTAGTTGAATAAACTAGCATTTTGTTGGACCAATTAATATTTGGTTGGATCAACAATATTTTTTACACTAAAAAAATTATGAAGTATAATAAACAATATACCCTACACTATGGAAAAAGAAATAGTTCGAAAACTGCAATCATTTTCCCAAAAAAAAAAATTTTAAAAAACGTGGTTTTTTCAGCCGATAATTAAATTATTAGATTAGATTAGAATTAAACCCCTTAAGTGCATTTAAAAATTTAAGATATAAAGATTAAAAAAAAGATATAAGATAAAAAATTAAAAATATAAAAGAAAACATTGAAAATCGATGGAGATTTCTTACTCCGTTTTCTATAGAAGTTTTAAAAAAATTTTAAGTAATAAACAAAATATTTTTCAAGAATTCGGTAGCGATATTTTTTATTTGAAAAAAAAAAAAATTATTTTTCTTAGAAATTTTTTTAGGAATAACTTTTAGGTCGTCTTTGACTTTTCTCGACACTTTCACGAATCCTGCGTTTATAACGATCATTTTTGTCATCGTCGAAGTCGTCTCGGCTTTTTTCTCTTCGGTCCTACGACTCGGTGAAGCTCCGTTTCATTCTTACCTCAAAAAATGGGCTCGTAGTGGGCGGGTGACTGCGAAGAAGAATGAATGAGACGTGTCAGACTGCGAGTCCATTGAAGAGAACACCTGACTCGCAATCCCCCATGGTGGCATTTGTACACAAATCTATGCGCGAACGTAACCGAGTCGTCGACAGAAAAAAGGTATCGTTTGTAAACTTGCGTCTCGAAACTTACGCCCTTTTGCAATTTCATTTTTGGGAAACGCAAGCGGGAAAAAAAACTTTTAAACTCGTGAGAATCGGCCGGAGAGGGCAAACACTCTCTTCGGCTTGATAAATATCGTTCTTTCATTGTCCGGCACTTGGAAAAATGTGACAGTGCACGGATCCGATGTTCCACATTTGCAGTCAACCTGATGATATTGTCCTCCGCTTAGATCCATTCGAAGATCGATTTTTTTCTCACGTAAGAATTGAAGTTTGAAGAGAAAAACCCCGATTAAGTGGAGTTTAAGAAAATAATTTGTCAAATGGGTGCATGTCTAATTTTTGTTTAAGTGAATTTATTTATTTAGTTATGTATTTTGTGAAATAAACATTCGAAAAAGTTTTAAGTGTTTATTGATTTGAACAAAAGATTGTGTACTATTTTTTATGTTAAATTGAATAAAAATTTAGTATGAATTTTATTGAAAAATAATAAAAAAAGATCGATTTTTATCACGAAATAATTTCGAGCTTAATTTTTGTAAGTCAACTTATTCATTTAGTTCCAAAGATTGTGTAAGAGACATCCGAAATAGTTTTAAGTTTTTATTCACCCAAAAAAAAATTATACAAATTATATTATATCTTGGCATGTGAATGATATGTAAATAAAAAGTGAATAAAAAAAAACTCGTGAATAACTCTGGAACTAGATAGACGAAAAATCTGAAAAAATTGGTCTTCCTATTTGATGCTGAAGAATGCACTCACCAAATCTTATTCAATTCTCTACATTTTTGTTTAGCTGTCGATCCTTCTTAATATAAATGGCATTGACAAAAAATAATTAAAACAAATTTTTATCACGAAAGCTTGCTGACGAGAGAAAACTCGACTGAAAATAATTTATTAATTTAGTAAAAATACATTTCTTTATAAGTGAGCTTATTTTGTATAGTTTATGTAGGTATATTGTGTAATGAATATCCTTAAGAAATTAAATACGAATCAAAAATATAATAACAAATTTATATTTTCCTCGTGAATAATTAACGCAACAATTTATTATAACATTGACAAAAAATAGTGAAAAAAAAACAGGATATTTAGTAGATATTTTTTAAAATTATTCCATATAAATTTGTTTCTTGTTTTCTGGATGAATAATCGTGAAATTTCGATGTCCAATTTCAATTCGACACGAGACTCCGGGTACAATTTTTTCTAGGATTCGCTGTATATGGTGAAAGGAGAAGAAGAATCGTTGAAGTGACCGAAAGAGGACTGAAAGAGCGTTTGGTGAAGAGTCGACGAGCCACCACGCCCAGCCGAGAGGCTCGTTACACACCTGTTGTTCGATGGAACTTTGGCAGGTCGTTTTTTTCAGTAGCCGCGATCCTTTTTCACACTCCTTAGAGGTCGCTCTGATTTTTTTTCTCCTCGCTTTTTTTTATTCTCTCTCCGAGAATAAATTCTCCACCGATGAAAATAAATTCTTATAAAACGATGAATGGTCCAATTCGGCATAGTCGCGTCCCAACAATGAGGTCAAATTGATTTTTCATTTCGGGCGCGAGAATCTCGAGATCGGGTCGCAATTTTCACCGAGCAAAGGGAGCCGACGACTTGACATTTATCTCTTGAGAACATTTCAAAAAATGAAAAGAACGATTCGGAATTTAATCAATTTTCATTCATTCGTTCATTTATGTACACGTTTACAATCCAATTTTCATTTAGGCATGGGAATTAAGAGTTTTTTGTTGTATTAATTATTTTTTAAATCTCACCTGTTTTTCGTTTCTTTTTTCCTAATCAATTTTCGAATCTTTTCTGCGATTTGAGATTTTTTAATAAATTTCCATTATGAGGATTTTTTCTTTTTCTTGCTCGATTTCTTATAATTGATTTTTCATTTCGAGCGCGAGAATCTCGAGGTCGGGTCGCAATTTTCATCCAGCAAAGGGAGCCGCGACCTCACGTTTATCTCTTGAGAACATTTCAAAAAATGAAAAGAACGATTCGGAATTTAATCAATTTTCATTCGTTCGTTCATTTATATACACGTTTACAATCCAAAATTCATTTAGGTATAGGAATTAAGGGTTTTTTGGTGTATTAATTATTTTTTTAAATCTCACCTGTTTTTCGTTTCTTTTTTCCTAATCAATTTTCGATTCTTTTCTGCGATTTCAGATTTTTTAATAAATTTCCATTATGAGGATTTTTTCTTTTTCTTGCTCGATTTCTTATAATTGATTTTTCATTTCGAGCGCGTTTATCTTTTGAGAAAATTTCAAAAAATGAAAAGAACGATTCGGAATTTAATCAATTTTCATTCATTCGTTCATTTATATACACGTTACAATTTAATATGCATTTAGGTATAGGAATTAAGGGTTTTTTATTCTATTCATTATATTTTAAAATCTCACCTCTGTTTCTTTTTTCCTAATCAATTTTCGAGAGAAAATGAATCTTTCCTGCGATTTAAAAATTTTTAATCAACTTCCATTGTGAGGCGAAAACGATTATTTTTTCTTTTTCTTGCCCTTTTTCTTATTTTTCTTCTTTATCTCTCTTTTAGGTCAGAAATTGAATTTTCACTTCGGGCGCGAGAATCTCGAGATCGGGTCGCATTTTTCATCGAGCAAAGGGAACCGATGATTTGACATCTTGAGAAAATTTCAAAAAATCAAAAAAACTATGTGGAATTTGATCAATTTTCGTTCATATGCGTTTTAATCCAAAATTCATTTACGTATACGAATTAATTATTTTTTATGTTATTTATTATTTTTAAAAATCTCACCTGTTTTTTCGTTTCTTTTTTCCTAATCAATATCTTTCGAAAGAAAAAAATGATTTTTTTTTGTCATTCGAAATTTTTTAATCAACTTCGATCATTTTTTCTTTTTCTTGCCCTTTTTCTTATTTTTCTTCTTCCCTTTAATCTCTCTCGGAGAGCTTTTAAGAATTTCAACATCCGGCGCTTTTTCAACAGCGATCGGCTCTTGTCGGCTCACCGGCGCGATTCGCTCAGGACTTTTTTTCTTCGGCGATCTCGATCTCCGGATCCTCGGCCTCGGTCGCCAGGGCCTCGGCGTCCGAAATTCCAAATCAATATTCTCCTTCCTCGTCGAGCTCTCGCTCTTCCTCCGGATTTTCAATATAAACAAATTCGGATTTTCCTCGAGATCGATCGGCCTCGGCTCGATTTTCAAGCTCTTCTCAACTTTCTTCTCGTCCTTTTTTTCATCCTTCTGAGCCCCGCTCGGCTTTATCACCGGGGCGACCTCGTCGTTCGGATGCGAAACGACCGTGATCGTTCGACGCGGAGCTCCCGCCTCGAATCCGCCCTCCTGGAGCACCGCCGATGGCTTCGGCCGATTCTCATCCACTTTACGAAATTCGATATCGTCGCCGTAAAGCCTCGATCCCGAATCCTCCCCGTCCGACGATTTTTCTTCCTCGTCCTCGTCCAAGCAGTCGCAACGCGGCTCCCACTCGTCCTCCTTCCGCAGCTTCTGAATCCTCAGGACCATTTTGTGATTATTTATTATCGCTTCGATTTCCTTGTAGGGCAATTTCGTCTTCGCGATCTCCGAGACGCGTTTCTCCTTCGGTTTCTTCTTTGGAATTTCTCTCGAAGATTTCGACTCGGCGTCGTCGCAGATCTCCGGCTGATCGCAGCAGCAGCATCCATCGTTTTCGAAACAGGAATAATTTTGTCCGAGATTATCCTCGTTAAATTTCGGTCTGAATTCTTTGGGCGATGATTTTTCTAATTGTTCTTTTTTCTTCAAAGGACAACCGCAGTTCCGAGTTGCTATTATCATTTTTGATTTATTTATTTAAAAAAATTTTTTTTTTTCACTGTAATTTTGATATACGTTTTTCCGAAAATTAAGTTTGGGTTATGGGAACCGAACGAAGTTGTCCGTTTTATTTTTAAAAGTTATGTGAGTTTTGAAGAATTTGAGTGACAGTTCTTGTTTGGTTATCAAAATTTTCAGTGTTACGGAGAGTTAAAATTTATAGAAAATTATGTCGGACTTTTTGCATAAGTGGAGTTTTTAAATTTATTGAGTGATAAGGAATTTTTCATTTTTTATTTTTCGTGAAATATCACAAATATCATTCTGAAGCAGAAATTGATAAATTTTTGATGAAAGAATTTTTTTTTCAAATTTTTACTGAAAACAAATCATTGCTATTATCATTTTTACTTAATTTATTAAAAAAAAATTTTTTTTTTACTGTAATTTTGATATACATTCTTCCGTAAGTTAAGTTTGGGTTATGGGAAGCGAACGAAGTTGTCTGTTTTATTTTAAAAAATTAGTGAGTTTTGAAGAATTTGAGTGACAGTTGTCCTTGTTTGGTTATCAAAATTTTCAGTGTTACGAAAAGTTAAAATTTATGGAAAATAATGTTGGACCTTTGCGTAAGTGGAGTTTTTAAATTTATCGAGTGATAAGGAATTTTTAATTTTTCGTGAAATATCACAAATATCATTCTGAAGCAGAAATCGATAAATTTTTGATAAAAGAATTTTTTTTTTCAAATTTTTACTGAAAAAAAAATTTTTTTGTTGCTAAATTTTTTATAAAAAAGGAGCCTGCGGCTGTAAGCCTAAGCCGAAAATTCCATCCGATGGAACTAAATCCTCGAAGATGGAAAAAATGCCGGACTCGTCGAAATATTTCCAAGAGGTGGGAGCTGAGATGATCGGGAATCAATTGATAATTCGAGTCGAGAAGGATCGGAATAGAGTGATAAAAAAGAGAACAGGCCAATGGGATCCCCCTTGCGATTGCGCAATTCCCGAAATCCGCAGGCCATCGACGACTCAGGGCCCGAGGATCGTCAACGCCGGCGACAACAATCAAATTTTATTCAGAATCCGGTCCAGGACACTCGTCAGCAAAGACGATCCCAATTACAGGCCCGAAGCATTCGCTTATCAAGTACTCAAAGATTTTTTTGAATTTCTTTTTTAATTTTTCTTTTTTTATCTTTTTCTTTTAATTTTTGATAAATTCAAAAAAATTTTTGAAATTATAATTTCTCAGAATATTGAATAATTTAATTATTAAAAATTTATATTCTTGTCAATCAGAAAAAAATGACCTGTAGGTCGAGTTTATGATGAGAATTTATTAATTAAGGAGATTGATCGAACAGCAACGTTAACAAATAAAAATCTGAATTTGAAATGAGTTTAAACTTACATCGAACTGGATATTTTGAAGAAAAAAAATTACCGTATTAAAATCTATATTTTTGGATAAATTCAATGTTCAAATATGAGAATTTTGTGCAGAATGATGTGGTGATGATATCCTTGTGTAATTTGAAGTTGATTATATTTAACCAAGAGAAATATTTATATTCAACTCAAAAAAATGCACTAACGCTAACGATAAGGAATTATTTTTTGAAAAATTTTAATTTGATACGAAAAAACGTGAAAATCTTTTGCAATTTTCGACGTCACGAATGAAATCAGTGGATGACGTCAAAGTCCATTGACCAACCTCATCTTAAATATTTTTCTCCTTAATTCCTTAAAATTCCTGTCAAAAAATTATAGGGCAATATAATTTTTTGACTTTAAATGTTCAGTAAAATATTTCGTAGTGCAGAAACCATTATTTCTCCTGCAATCCAAAATAATAAATGTCAAACATTTTCTGCTAGTTCATATCTGATCAACCTCTTCTTAATTAATCAAAATTTTTGATTAGAATGAATTTCAATTTTTAATCAATTAATTAAAGTTTTTAATCAATTAAAATAGACAAAAATTTGGCAATTGTTTTTATTCATTTATCTATAATTACAAATCTTTTTAATTTTTTTATCGTTCATTTTATGTACGTCTTTAAATAAAAACAAATCTTCCAGGTCGGAAAAAAATCGAAAGATCCAAACGACCCGCACAGGACTGTAATGGTCCATCCGCACCTGGGCGATCCCTCGCAGTCGCAAGAGGTGCACAGCGATCACATCAGCGATGGAAACCACAATATTTATTTACTGAGGATTAAAAAGCCTGGCGATCAAGTAAAACAGAAAAATCGAAATATAGAGCTAGAATTGAGAACGCCGAGACCACCGACCCCGCGTCCGGTCTCCTCAATGACGATACGAAGATCACAACCCAAAAAACCTCAAAAACCTCCTGAAAAACCGCCTCAACCGCTGTTCCAACCCTCGATGCCCGAGCCTCCTCGAGAAATTGAACAAATTCCCGAACCAAAGAGAGCTGTCAAGTCCGCAAAGTCCAAGAAAAAGAAAAAAAAATAGACACTAAAAATTTTATTTAAATGTTACTGTCTTGTGTATGCATTATATAATGTTTTTTTACGCGATATTGATTATAAAATTGACAAATATTTATTTCAATATTTCTGATTCATACGAATAAACTAATGTTGCAGGAAAAATTTTTGAAAAATGAAAATTTTTTTTTCAAATAGAAAAATCGAGTCTACATGCACTATCTAATGTTTATTTTTTATGTGGTATTGATTATTAAATTGCCAAATATTTATTTCAGTATTTCTGATTCATCCGAATAAACTAATGTTGCAGGAAAAATGTTTGAAAAATGAAATTTTTTTTTCAAATAGAAAAATCGAGTCTACATGCACTATCTAATTTTTATTTTTTATGTGGTATTGATTACAAAATGAAGAAAAATTTATTTGAATATTTTCAATTCATGCGAAAAAACAATGTTGTAGAAAAAATTCTTGGAATTTTTTTTTTCAAATAGAAAAATCGAGTTTGCAATAAAAAATTGTGTGATCGTTATCCTGCAACAAACTCCTTCAATTTTTTTTTCAAAAATTGCAATAAATATCTTTAAAAAAAAATTTAACCAAATTCAAAAACTGTCGGCGACGTCCACGATACTAAAAATCTCTGTATTTACGCACGAGATCTATGCTTTGATTATATTACACTGTTGTCGAGAGATTAAATTTGCGTACTTGTACCCTGAAGGTGAGCAAGAATGGAAAAAAAATATACGCGAGAGTAGGGACAGGAATATAAAAATCACAGAATTTTTTTCTCAGGTAGGGAGTCTGTTATAAAAGTCGCTGGATTCATCAGTTGAGAATTCGACTTTCATTTTTTTGACATTCGATAATCCCGACATGAAGTCTCAAATTCTGATTTTTACTTTGCTCGTGATCGCTTGTTTGGTTGAAGCTGCACCATCCTGTATGTATTTTTGTTTACTTGTTTTTTATTTAAGTTCTTATCTAACTCTGATTTATTTTACAGCCGAAAAGGAGTTGAAATGTAATGAAGTCAAGGGAGATTTGTCACTTCATTACAAAGTTTGCGGTAAAATAAAATGCGCTCCGGACGGATTAAGTTGGTCGACTTCTGGGTAAGTAAATTAAGTATAGAAAAATAAATGGACAATAACTATTTTTCAGTGTTTTTTATTATTATCATTTCAATCATATTCATTTTACTAAACACTTTTCGAAAGGGCATAGTTACATTTTTCAAGTTTTTAGACATATTTATAAAAATAAGTTTATAATGGCTTATTTGTAACGTTGGCAATAATTATTTATTTATCAATCAATGAAAATAAATCAAAATAAATCATTGATTATAATCAATGATAATTATCAATATTATAATCATCATGCAATAAAAATGAAATAAATTGCATCTTTTACATAACGTTCTATTGAATGAAAAGTTAAATATCGCAACGTTGAGCAATGAAAATCTCGATTTCTACATAATAAATCCTCTCTTTTATCATAGAAAAGTTTGTGTATCGTATTCAGAGAAATTTGAAAGATTCGTATGAAATTTTTGATGTTTATCATTTTAAAATGCGATTTTTAAAGATATTACAAAAGTGATTTTTCCATAAGGAATTGTTGAACTCTCTGCGTTACTGATTCACGATTCAGTTTTCGGAATGACGACGTTCGAAACGATATTTAACGTATTTCTGTAAGATTTTTTTTAAGCATTTCCATATTATGTATTGTTTAAATAATAAACACAATTCTGGTTATAACGTTATTTTTTTTCGAATGACATTCTTCGCTAATAGACGAAAATATATTGAGACGTTGCTTTTTGATAACCAAATTTTTTACTTTTTCTATTTCAGCTGCGCAGAATATCGCTGTCTACCTGGCAAACAAATTGGCTACAAGGAAGGTAAAAAAGGCGCTGCGTTCCCCGAATGTTGCAGTAATCCTATTTGTGCCCCTTGAAGTTCCGAATGAAAAAAGGAATGTCACCAATCATTAAATGGGAAAATATACAATTCAGGAAAATCGATGCAAAACAACATTTCTGTAAAAACGAAATAAATAAATAAATAAATAAATAGTTTGTAAATTTGACATTGAAAGTAATTGTAAAAAGCAGCAAAATAATATGCATATTTAAATGTATCTTTACGACAATTTTT
This sequence comes from Cremastinae sp. B BG-2022a, assembly GCA_030522605.1. NCBI lineage: Eukaryota > Metazoa > Arthropoda > Insecta > Hymenoptera > Ichneumonidae > Cremastinae sp. B BG-2022a. The sequence continues at coordinate 11,271 of JAPYYX010003018.1, forward strand.
ATTTTCTCCATGATGATTTGAAGTGCTTCATGCTGTTTGTAACATTTTTTATAATAATTTTGAAAAATTCATAGTGTATTGTGATTTAAGAAATTTTTTAAAAGAATAATAATAATAATTATAATTGTAAGCACACGTCGAGAATTTGAAATATTCAGGAATTTTTATTTTTTGTGATTTAAAGAGCTTCATGCTGTTTTTGAAATATTTTAAAAAATCAATAAAAAAATAATGTATGCGTATATTTTGAGAAATTTTCAAAAATAAAAAATCACAATAATAATTGTAAACGTCGAAGATCGGAAATATCGAGGAATTTTTATTATTTGAATACTTCAAAAATTCTTCATATTTCTGTGCATTCGTGGTGGATGGACTCTCCTCGAGGATACTTTTCATTCATTTTTCAGCGACTCTCAAAACTCTCGGAATTCGTGGACGTCTTGACGATCGGCCATTGATACTTTGGAAAATTGCTTCGCCACGGCCCACAAACGGCTCAATGAAATATCCCTTTGGCCCTCCTCTTACTCTCGCTAGTTATTTCGGTGTTGCCTCTGTCGTTTCTATTTCTCTCTCTCTCTCTCTTTCTTTCTTTCCTTCTCCCTTTCTACGACACATTCATCTCTTTTTTCTTTCACAGATTCTTCATTTCCAGACTCTTGAATGAAATTGACCACGGAGCACCTTCGAGGACGATGAGTTTTTCGATTTTCGACGATTGATGGAATTTTTACTCCATTACCGTTTATTTGGTAATCTCTGGAGACATCTTTTCTCTCTTTTTTTTCTTTCTGTCACCAAGGAGTCTTCGTTATAATTGCGTCAATATCATGGAGCCTCAGCACTTTTCCATTTCGAAAAATTTTTGAGCTTTTTTTTTCTTCTTCTGTCTTCTCTCTCTCTCATTCGCTTCTCGATACTTTTACACGAGTCTTTCGATTTTCACGCCAAATTATCGTCTCAGAATGAAACTTGTCCATTCAACAAGTTCATTCATGATTCTCCTCGGTACCGAGAAATGTCTTCACTTATATTCATTCTGCAATCATTTTGCTACGTTCGACGAAGTGAGACGTTTCGTCGAGTCATTTTGCAAATGAAAACGTCATAGATCGTACTAAACAGATCGGTAGAAAGATTGTTCGTTTCAGTTGTACGATCGAAATGATTCTTTTTTTGAAAAAGCGTTTGCTGTCCATGGGCAAGTCGAGGAAAAATAAAAAAAATATATTTATTTGGTATTTCGTTATTAGTGTAAATAATACTCGAGATATTGGGATTTTTTATTATTTTACAGGAATATTGTGTTAGAGTGTCTGGACTGACGAATAAAATGAGAGAAATTTACGCGTGGAGCATATAGGGAACTGAAAAATCATAAGAAATCGAGGGTGATAGAAAGTTCAAAATTTTGTAAATACTTGCCGAGATAGGGTAGGGGGGAGGCAAAATGGGATACCCCAAAAATTTGGTCAAAATTTACAATATTTAAAAATTTGATAAAATTTAATATCAAATAGTTTTTTCTTTGCTAAGAACATTATATTTGGTGATTTAAAAACACATTTAATCAAAAATTAAAGCTAAAAATCAATTAACATAGCAGATACAAAAAGAACATCTTCTTTGGTCACGAAACACATTTAAGCAAAAATTAAAATAAATCATTAATTAATTACTTGAAATAAGTCATCAAAATTAATAATAACTTAACAAATTATGAAAAAAAAAAAATTTTCGTACTTTTTGGAGAGGTACCCCATTTTGACCGCTAAAAAAATTTTTTCGTCTCATAAATATTTTGTTTCAGCTGAAAATTTTATTTCTTTCCTTTAATTGTGATTAAAAAACAAAAGATTCAGCATATTTAAACCCTTGAAATCGCAAATTCGGAAATTCTTTGGTATATTCTATTTCAACAATTTTAATTACTATTTAGAGGATTTAACGTGTTACGAAAATCTCTTTACTATTTACCATAATGCTATAAAAAATGTACTTGCCTCCTTTTTTATACCATCTTGATGATGTTTTTGTGAGTATATTCTGTAAAAAAACGTATTAATAAAAAAAATTATAAAATAGTGATCTGTAATGCATAATTAAAAGATCAAGGAAGTATTTTACTCTTTTTCAATTCCAAAAAACCCCTAACACAATTTTAACACATTATTACTTATTATAAATCCTTCACTGAATCAGAAAATAATCGTTCTTATTTTCATATGCAAACTTTTTTAGCCACAATTTATACAATATCAAGTAAAAATAAAGCATTGGCCAAATACTTTTTACGATTTAATGCAATACAATAAAAATTAAAAAACTAAAAATCATAAAACCAAAATGTACACTGCAGTCTATTATAAAAATAAAAACGAATTCACAATGAAGCAATACATAAAATATCGAAAATAATCAAAAAAAAATAATTTTTTTTCCTAAAATGATTTATGTATCCGTAAGAAGTACAAAAAGTGCTAGAGTTCGTGCTCCATTATAAGAGGGCAGTTCACATGAAGAGGAGAAAAAGGGAAGAAAGAAAGAAGATTCGGGCGTTTCGTAATCATGAATGGCGTGGGAGTTCATAAAATTTTTGTCCTGAAAATTTTTATGCCTCGCATGGTGTGGGGTCGCATTCGCATATTTTTCTTTTCTGAATTATTAGGGACTCACGTATGGGAATTTACAATGGGAGGTCCATAAATTAGGTGAATCTGAAAAAATACTCTCGATACGCGATAAATAGCGTGTGACATGTGCGATTGAACAGTAGGAGGGAAAAAAATGTGTCGAAAATCTTTTTCGATTTTTTAATCCCCTTTTTCCCTATTCTCCACTCTATACTTTTTTTTTCTCGAGTAAAAAGATAGTTCTGTGACCTTTTCCCGTGCATTTTCTTCCTGTCTTATTCACGTGTGTTGTGGTCGATTTTACACAATGGCAACGACAAGTGACCGAGACACGATCTTCCCTTTCTTCTCCTAGATTTTTCAAATTTTCGAAAAAAAAGAAATATTGAAGCCACGAGATCTTTTTACAAATAAAAAAACTCGAGAGCTATGCATTTATTATTTTTCTCCTTTTTTTTCCCGCGTACGTCGAAACGTGACCATGATCATTTATCGAATGTGGATCATCGTGTGTGGTTCGAGTTTTATAGTAGTAGTAATTGCATTTATTGCCACAAGTACATTTTTAATGCAGATATTTGTTATAATTTTATTTTAAATGTGTGCGAATTTTTTAAAAATTTCGTTCGTTCGTCACAAGGGCCACCGACCGGGTCCTTCAGCCCACGATTTTTATATTTTCGATAAATTTGTATATTTTTGAAAAAATAGTTAGTTAGTTCGGTTGGTTTCCTTTCGTACAGCTTCTAGCTTTAATCACGATATTCCCTTCCATTTAGAACCGTCTATTGCCATG
>JAPYYX010003019.1:0-12736 GCA_030522605.1 Cremastinae sp. B BG-2022a
AATTGTGATTAAAAAACAAAAAATTCAGCATATTTAAACCCTTGGAATCGGAAATTTTTCTTAAGTACCCCATTTTGCCCCCCCCCCCTCCCCTATATATTTTTAATATAACATTTGATTCGCTAGAGCAATTCGAATGAAAAACTAGTATGCGATGAAGAAAGGAATGAAAAATTGATAAATTTCAGAATTTTTCACTCAAAGGATTTATTGATCGACATTTTTGTTAAAATCGTACCGCGGGCATAGGAAATGTGTGTTACAAGCGTGATTTTCTCGTGAACGAATGAACCAATCGTCTTGAAAATTTTTAGAGATGTATAGTTACATAAATTATAAGTCAACAAAATTTCCGCTCAATTACGTGAGATCGAATTTTTACGATCGATTTACCCAAGTAAGTAATACCCAAATAATACCATATTACTTTTAAAGTTATTTTTCGCTTCATGGCAAAACGCCTTGATAGTTGTCTATTCGAGAAATTATAATTGTTTTCCAAGCATTAATGTAGATGCAATATGAATTTTGGAGTACTCACAGATCGTACTATAATAATCGAGAGAAATTTCTTATAATTTTTACACGAATAGTGCGTCTATCCGAAAGAGTAATTCTCAAAGTCTGATGTCGTGGATAAGGTTTCGTATATAGTTCGCGACGTCTCGCGTATACGTTTTGTCTCGGGCGTATTGGCGGGAGTCCAAAAGCACACAACTTCTCTAGGCCATCGGCGCAAAAGAGTTAACAGATGAGAAGTGGCAGAGACAGTGAGAGCTTTAACCGCAGCATCCCCTCGATAAATTCGGCAAACGTCTCTCCGAAGAAATCGTCACGGTTTTCTCTATATTTTGTCTCTCCTTTTTTTTTCCTCCTCCTTCTCTCTCGTTATTTTTTTACGATTGATCATTCAGCGAAACGTGGAAGGTTACCTTCAGATTAGATAGACAATTTCCGCGAATTCTCGATTCGACTCGAGCTCATCCAACGGAGAGAGAGCAAAAAAAAATCACATTTTTAATCATCTCTGGCTCAAGAGTCAGCGAAGATGAAACGCGGGAATTACCACCGTAATGAGAGAAAATGCAGAGTGGATTAAGATTAATACCCCCGAGGTCGATCAATCAACAAAATTCGAGCTGAGATTAAACTCGTATTGCGTAGTAACGAAATTTATCGTAAGCTCATTCAGAATATTTCTGCAGGCGAAATTTTCGGTTCTGAAAATTTTTTCATCTTCTTCAATTATTATTATTATTTTATCACAATTGCTCTACTCTCACAAAGTTCATGTAACAAAATTTTTTTTAAATTAAAAAAAAAGAACAAGTAATAAGAAACGATATAAAAATTCAAAATCGCCTAGAGGGTGCCGTTGTCTTTTTACAGTAAGATCATAACACCAATTTGTAATTGTGGTATCTGTGCAAAAAATTTTTTTCATTTGATCACAAAATAATTTCATATTATTTTTTAACAAATATTTCATTGCTTGGCGTACTATTTTACTTTTTCAGAAGAGTTTTTCTTTTACATGTAATATTTTCATTCTTCGATGAATAAGTCCAAAAGCATCGATTTGCAAAAAATGAGAGAGAAAAAAACGTAGGGGGAGAAAGTGTAGGAGAGATGGAAGATTCCAGAGAGAAAAAGAGAGAGTATAGTATTTCGAACATTAGAGTCGAGTGAAGATATGAGAGGCTTGACGGAGGCCCGTCCGACGTTTGCGCCAATCGGCGTTCTTCTTAATCGTGACGTAGCACCTCGGCTGATCGGACTAAACCAAGCACATTTCTCGCTCTCTCCTTCTCTTTCTTTCCCGTCTTGCACTCTCAGGAAGCCGAGACTCCGTGTAATAAAAACATCTTCCCTTCTGTCTTCGTTTCTTGCTCATTTGCTTCGCGTATAATGAGAGAATCGGCGCCGATGGCCAATTTTCAAGCGCCATTGACTGCACTTCGGAACGAATTAAAGTACTCACGCGAGTAAATCATATTTCGGTTGTACATTGAAAAATTCGACATATTTCGCAGTACTTTTGTAATTAGAGATACGTTTCAACGCAGAGAGTCGCGGCTGATGCTGACCTCGTTCCCTCTCGGTGCAACTGAACGAGAGTGGAAATTGAAGACAACTTCCATCTCTCTTCTTTCTCTCTCTCTGTCTCCACGTTCAACTTTACCTAAGGATAATTTTTTCCATGGCATAATAAACCATTCATTCATTCATTATTTACGGTGTCAGAGTTACAATGCATGATTCTCGATCTTTCCTCGTTTCGTCATCTTTTCGAGGAAATCTTGGGGTCCTTTCAAAACCGAGGCTGCCTCGGAATTTGAGAAATTCCGCTTGGGTGTTGCATCAGCGACTTCCGGAATCGGTGCGTTCTTGCGGTGTTTGCTTAGCTAAGTACACGCACGGATAGAGGAGTATCCATGTGTGAACAATACTCTTGAGTAAACACACAGATGCATCTTTAAAAAGCCGCCGGATTTGTGAAGAGGTTGGATGAGACGTCACTGCGTAGTTTGCTGATTGATCTTTATCGCCCTGCACTCCGCATTCATTCCCTTTTCCAAAGCTGTTCACTCTCAACATCGCGAGGTAGGATAACGACGAGATCTCTCTCTCATCTCATCAGACATTTGCTCGCTCTTTTGCCGCGCTCGTGATGTTCGTGTTCCCAGAAGGAAGGAAAAAAAATGTAATTGCTCCACTTCACCGCAGCCGGTTGATTTTTTCCTCCTTTTTTCAATATGCGATCATTGACAGCTTCCAAGGTATTGGATCAAGGTGACTTGCTCACATTTTACCACGTACTTCTCCGTCGCATGCTTCGCGAGATATTCCAACGACACTCGGGAGACGTTTAGATCAGAAAAAAAAACTTCATCCGGAATTCTTCGAGTAAATTCTTAAAACTTCGGGCACTCTTTTTAGTTGGAAAGTCTTTTTCAACATCCGTCCGAGAAGTTTTTTTTTTTCATTCTTTTTGGCATTTTTCAGCTCTTTTTGAAGTATGCACGACTGCACGAACTTCGATCGGACCTCATGTGCGAAATAATGTGAACTTGAATTGAGGAGAATGCTGAAGACTCGTTGAAGTATATCGGCGCAGTGAGGTTAGAGAGCTCATAAAAAAATAGAGGAACGAAAAGAGCGAGCGAAAAAAGAAGCGGTCGCGAAGTCCGGATGCACATGTGGCTCTGCGTCTTGTCAGAAAAATCGAAGGGGGTATAAGGTCGCATGTGCGTGTGAAATTCCGATCCGCGGTCTTGCGACTTCTGAGAATTCAACACAAGAAGTTTCGTGACTTCCCTTCTTCTTCACTATCCGGACTTTCTTCATCCTCGCTCATCGCCCGCCGCTGCTTCGCAGTATCGAGCTAGCGAGCAGAGACTCTTCCCAAAGCTGCTTCCCAGGAGAGTAGGAAAAATACCGCTATCTCGCATCTCCAAAATCATTTTTCCTCCTCAAATTACTATTTTCCAAACGCAATTTTCACGCTTTTTGCGATAGAGTTTTTTTCACCGGATTCCAAGTAGCGTCGTGTAATGTGTGATTATAATCGCGTTTGCAACGCTTTCTTTCCTTGAAAATGACACGTCAAATCGGTGAAAGGAGAACTTTGCATCAGCTCAGGATTTTTCCATGCATTATAAGCGTTATGGTTTAGATGTAGATACATACGGTGATATTTCGGTACAGAAGCGAAATACAAAAGAAATTAAAACGCGTTAAGGTATTGAAAAACGATCAGGATTTAATCAAAATTGAATGTTCGTTCTCATGATGTGAATCGATATAGAAATTTTCAAAAAATTTGTTGTCTATGTTGACATCAATGAAGAATGGATTTCCGTTTTTATATATGAAATGTGTAGCTGTATTTATAAAAAAATCAAATCTTCTCTTCTTATTATTTAAAAACTGTTTAGATGAAAATTTTAAAATATTCCTATCATGAGTTTAAATATTTTACAGCAACGAAATTTTTGTTGCAATAGGAAATAAATATATACTCACAAAAACACCATCAAGATAGTGTAAAAAATGGAGGCAAGTACATTTTTTCATAGCATCATGGTAAATAGTATACCTATATTATACCATATTAAAAGTTTGAGTACCAATGAGTTTACAAATATATAAAAATTCAATCAGAATACGATAATATTGAAGAATAAAATTTCAAAAAAATACTTGCCGAGATATATTTAATAATAAATAGATATATTTAATACTAAACTCGGCAAGTATTTTTTTTATATATTTATAAAGAGGGACAGATGCAACATGGAGTTACTATTTTCTCAGAGATTTTTGATATATTTTAGAAAAAAGAAGAGAACGTGGTTTTTTTTTCTTCTTCGGAAATAATATTTTAATATTTGAAAGCGAAAAAAGTAACTTTGAAAAAGATACTAATTTGCACGTAAATCAATGGCCATAAAAGTTTTGCTATCTTTTTTTTTAATTGCTTTAAATATTTGACAGGTAAAAGTAAGGAATACATTAAAGAATGCAACTACAACGAATCCATTTTTCACTTAAAAATTTTGTTTTTCCACTTTATTGATTGCAATGGCATGACTTGCCTGATATTTATAAGGACTCAATAAAAAATTTTGAGAGCCCTCATCCGTCAACGATTTACGGTCCTTCACGAACGATTAGGAATACTTTAGCAGCTTTACAAAATTTTGCAAATTTCTGATCATTGTTATCTGTGTCCACCGAAACACCTTAAGAGTCATGATAAAAAGACTCGAGGAAAGTATACATTTATGGAATGTCAACTGTACGATGAAGGGTGCGAAAGAGCGAGCGACGAGCTTGCTGGATGAACGATGTCGAGCCAACGTTAAGATCTCGTGAACGAGATCAGGTTCCTCAAGATTTCTTTTTTCATCGATCTTTCAAGAGAGAGCATGTATACGCGTGTATATATTTCTTTTCCTTTCAATGCCGCTCTCACTATCCGCGTACCAACAGAATTATCGGATTTTCGAATGACGTCATCAGTGCTACGAGTCGCTACCACAATCTTTCTTGAGTTATCTCTCGTTGGATGCGGCGATAGCTCATTTTCGAAAAGAATTTAAAAAAAAAAAGAACGAGGAAAACTGTCAAAATTTTAACCGAAATCTCTATGAGTCACCTTGGATTTTCCCAGAATTTCAGCTAACGCTGCGCTTCCGAAAAATCTTATCATTAATTTCGAAAGATGTCCGAAAATAATTTATTTTTTGATCCATTTTTTAAAACTCAGGACTCGAAAGTGATGAATCAATTTTTTCCAAGAATTTCGACTCTTTTTTTTTTGGACACCACGTGAATTTCACGTGACCGAAAACGTGAATTTTTCTTTTTTAAATATTTTTATCGCGAGAAATTGGAAAACTCCGAAATAGAAAGATATCCGAGTGAAAACTTCGAGGCGAACGTGTTGTGCGACACGTAATCTTCTGTGTACGTGGGACTGTGCATCCCGCAGTGTGACACAAATTATTAAATGCTGCGGTGCTGTCCACCGTGAACCGGAATAATTCAACTGTATATGAATTACTTACGTAGGTGATGGATAATTGGAAGATATTGAGTACACGAATAGAAGGGATAATGGAAGAAAAAGGAAAATGGGTGCGGAAATGCACATTGAGAGAAAACAAAGTTGAATCCGTAATTGAACAATTCAATAAAATTCATTTGTGGAGAGCAGACGAGAGCTCTAGAGATGAACAAAAATCTTGATAAAAAAACGTGGTTCGACGTGTGAAGGGGCATTGACACGAGAAATGTGCAATGTCCAAGCCTTGTCCCATATCTTTTTATTTCTGATGCTGCTTAACATTTTGAGGATCAGTAAATACGAAGAGATGTGTACAGAAAACGAAAATTTCGTGCTCGTAAATTGGAATACATCGTCAGACAATTTTCCGAGAAGACAGGAAGCGCTTTGGATTTTCTTGGCAATCGTTTCGGAGCCAATGGCTAGGAGGCTTCATCATCATCATGATCATCATCATCATCGTCAGTTTTTCTTTTATGCGCGTGCAGATTGCGACGACAGTTGACAGAAACGGCATTGTACACCTAAGAAACGCGCAGTGCGGCAACGTGTTGCGTAGAGTTCCAAGTCTCTGAAGTGTATACCAAGAAGAAGAGGAAGATCGAGGGAGACACTAATACGAGCGGGCGTTACATTCATAATGCGCGGATACTCGGTGTATAGACGAGTTGAGGAAAAGCGAAAAATATATGTCGCTCTTCGTGTGCCAAAAGATTCGATCCAAAAAATCTTTGCATCATCGATTTTTAGTTTCTTTTTTTTTATAAGGATTCTAGGTTGAATATTAAAATAAAGAACTATTGGGTAGAGAATGCACTTTTATAATTCTGACAGGTTTGAGTTACATTCAGAAAATTCTCCTCGAACAAATGAAAAAAATGATCTAGTTTGATGTAATGATTTGATAATCCCAAGAAGAATTCTGCTTTGTAAATATTTATTTTGAATAAAAAATGGATTATCGAATTTAATGCAATGCTTTCATAATTCTGACTCGTGTGAGACAAATTCGCAAATGGTCAACGTAAATTTTCCTTGAACTCATGAAAAAAATGATCTGAGATAAGGATTTGATTGTAATTAGAAAAATCGGTGAAAATATTTGAATAAAAAATGGATTTTGGAGTTTACTGCAATACTTTCTGCACGATTCCGACTCGTCCGAGTTGAATGATTTGAACGAATGGAAAAAATGATCTGATGATTCGAAGGACGAAATTCGATGGCATTTAGAAAAATGATTCAAAATAAAAATTCCGTTATAAAAAAATTCTGTTTAAAGTGACGCTGTCATTATTCTGGCTCGTCCGAGAGATAGATTTCCAATCTCTCAATGAAAATTCCCTTTGAACGAATGAAAAAAAATCTGACAACGATTTTATGATTCCAAGGACGATGAAATTTGACATACACTAAAATTAGTGCAAAGGAAGTCACGAAAGGCAAATAATACTTTTTCTTGAGAAGAAAAAGTACACAATCCCGAACGATACCGAATGAAGAGCTCGCGATAAAAATGTTGATACAAATGATGAAATAACGATCGCGTTTGAAAAGACTATTTCGTGATTCCAAGAAGGATGAAACAGCTAATTCCATATGCGCTCATGGAGTGTTATACAGAGGCACACACGTCTCATCATAATCATCATCATCATCATCAGCGGTTCGTTGTATCCTACATTTCCGTAGGTCGGAGAAGAAATTAATGTCCATTGAAAGTATATACGCCGTACGTGGTATATACACCGGAATCCAAGACGCAGACGTGCAGCATGCCTCGTTCACTCCGGCGCGTTTTGTCTTCACCTCGAAGTATCTTCGATTCCTCGCGTGCTTCCCTCGTCATGTGATTGCTCGCCGCCCCACACCATTATAATTATCATGGTCATCATCATTGACGTAGGTTTCTCAGAAAAAAGTGGGAGAGCAAACTGCGCTCGCATTTTACGTACGCTTTATATATAGAGCATGACAATGAAAAGGGCGTAACTCTCATAAATTCACCAATTATTATTCACTCTTCGGGCTACTAGCAATAGTCGAACCACACGCATTGAAATTCCAATTGAAATTGGCAATGTCGTCACCGGCTTCGTTAAACAACGCTTTTTCCCCATATAAGGTCAAAATGGCAATTCCTGAACTTGAACCCGTTGATGGTACGCGTATGTTTTAATTTACAACTATCAAAGAGCTGGGCATGACAAATTATTTGACAAATCGTTTTGCTTCGTCCTATCTGACTCTGAATTTCGATTCCTCTAATACGCGTACGAGCCTCTTTATTTACCTTCCTCGTAGAAAATCGTTGTATCGCTAGACGCATTAAAATTATTTTTGGATAAAATTTGGCATGTGGCAAGATCGATACAATACGCGACTCGTGCTGAAATTTTAACGAGATCGACCGTCTAGAAGTTGAGATATCTATTTTTTTAAATCACAACTTTTTGCAATGCCTCATAAGAACTTGTGTTAAAAGGTGAGAATATTTACAATTAATATCTTGATTTCTAAACCGAAGCTTCTGCTAATTTTTGCACACTTTCTAATGTAACTTCGAAGAATGCAACGTCAAATTTTCAACGAATAATAATCGAAATAATTTCGTTTTTGATGAAATTGTGTCTAAGTCAAAACAGCGTTTTGACTTAGACTCCACATAAATTGCATTTGCATGATCACTCGTGATAAGGAGATTACACCAATTAAATTCGCAGAGTGTACAAAATTAAGAATCTCGGTGCCTCGGAGAAGAAATAATTGACACGATCGTTCCTCAAATGTTCGAAGGAGATCGTAAGGTCTCGAGGTAGATATAGAAGCGAATGGCGTAGGAAGGGCTGTGTTTTCACCCAATAAATCATTCGCGAATATGAGATTAAAGCGTTTACGGGATCACGCAGGAGAACGAGCATTACAAGGATAAACGCTTTGAATAATTACCTTAATTGCAGTAATCAGTCAAGCCGTTCGCTGATCCAAAATATGCGTAATATAAAATAAACTGGGGTAGAAAAAAAATGTTGACAACCTCGGATGAATTTATTGCACGGCTTATGGAATTTTCATAAATAAGCTCGCCGGCAGCGTGATTTATTGATGAATAACCTCCCGGTACGATAATTTTCCATTGCGACCCAATAAGCAGCCGATCATTCCCGTATATGCATGAAATAAAAATTTGCATTCTACTTTTTAAATGCATTTTCACTTTCATTAATCTCGAATGTTGCTGAACTCGTATTTTCGAATATTCCTTCATTACATACAAAATATCAATACATCGTGCCTAAAATGTAATGAACTGAATAAATTCGCAATTTGTTCCTTTCCTTCTTGGCATAATTATTGACAATTATATCCATGAAAAAATAACATTGGAAAAGGACAGGAGGAAAAAAAAGGAAGGAGAGTGTAACGAGATGCCGCGAGTGAATTCAATGAATGCAGATCGCTCTGGCAAATTGATGCAGGTTCTACGTGATTTAAATCACGCACGTAGTTTCGGATGCAGTTTCACGAGCGTTGATGATTTATTTTCCCTCCCGAGAACCTCTGAGACAGAAAATTTACTCTCAAGAGAGAACTCGTTCACGTCTTCGGGCAAAATGCATTCTCGACTGTGCAAAGGACTCATTTTCATTTTTTTCAAATCTAAGGGAAACGCTCTACTTATTATTTCATAATGAGGACGATTCGTTGAGAAATTTTACTAAAATTTCTTAAATATAAATAGATCTGAACGAACAATTTTTTTTACAATAAAATTTGACACAAAGATTTTCTTTAATGTTTAAACACCTTGAGAAGAAATGTACAAGTACTATCGTTTCATTTTCGATGAATCTGCATGAGAATACGTATAACATTCAATTTATTATAATTTTTAAACGATTTACTGAATTGAATTGAAAATTGTAGAAAATCATTAGAGTTCTATTATCAGCACCTGGTAAAATTTTCAGATTTTTACCACCGTTTTTATCTCCAGTACATCCTCAACATTATTTTCATTGAAAAAATATCGCACAGCGTATTTTTATCGATCTATGCGTTTGAAAAAAAAAGGAACAATCAGTGATAAATAAAAGATTTCTTGTTATCTTGTAAATGAGTATGATGGGAAAAGAAATTGATCAGGATCAAGGACACTCATCGTGGGATAATAAATCTTGCATACACATGGGATAATTAAGCGTAAAAGAACGTGTACGAGTGAATATTTTTAAGCGGTTGCGGACGAGCGTGAAACAGAGTGCGGTAGTTGAAAGTTAGGGCGTCCCGATCTCGTGGCATTTGGCTGATGCAAACCAGCCACTCCATTCAGTCATCCTCGGCGGCGTGCGACCGTGTCAAACGGATTCCGGGACGGGTAGCGATGCGGTTAAGACACACGTGCGCTACCCCGTCACGCACACTTTGACGCGCTCCCATCTTCCCTTCATTTTTTTCTCCCGACCAATTTTACGCCGTGGAACAAAAATATCATAAATCAAAGACAACCCGCCCACTTCCATTTATCATTAATATTCGTTATTATCGATACATTTGCATGAATTAAGAAAAAATAAATGAGCGAAACATTTTGTTTTCGAAAATGGAAATAATTAAGACTCTTCGAAGCTTTAATATTTATAAAATTTCACTCGTTTTGAGAAGATTATATTTGCAGGTTGAAATTATTTTTCATTATTTTTGGATAAAATTTAGTATATTGTTAAAACCGATAAAATACACGACTTGTGCTGAAATTGTAACGAGATCGACCGTCTAGAAGTTGAGATATTTATTTTTAAAAATCACGAATTTCTGTAATGGCTCACAGGAACTCGTGTTAAAGGGTGAGATTTTTTACAATTAAAACATCTCGATTTTTAAACGATGAAGCTTGTGCTAATTTTGCACAATTTCTAATATAACTTCGAAGAATCCAAAGTCAAATTTTCAACGGATTATAATCGAAATAATTTTGTTTGATGAAATTTGCATCTACTTTACACGCTCATCAAGTATCGATATAGAACCTTCTTAATCGAAACAAATGATATCCTAAAATTATAAATATAACCTAAACAAATTCGAATCATTGATATTAACTTTCGAAACGACGACATCCTGGAATTTATTAAATTTTGCTTTAGAAAAATGAGACATTGCAGAAAGTCATATATATAGTTGAAGCGCGTCTGCCCGAATTAAGTTCCAGAAATAAATTTATGGCTAATATGCAAATGAATTTTTTAAAATTTACGTATCTAAACATTACACTATCCGAATGACAATGACGTTCAACATTCCTATATTTATAACGATTTGAGATTAAATTCTTTTCACAGTACCCACATATATTCTGCACATCATTAAAATCATCATTCGAACTGAAAAGCTACAAACTATTTTCAATTACACAAAGATTTTTTGTAACGTGGTACAAAATTGGTTCAACAAGCTAAAAAATCATACGAATTAATCTGCACTTTCCCATCGTCGATGCTATTTAATATTCCGTTATTTATAAACAATAATTTGAGATTCGAATTTTTGCAAATGATCAACCTCTGATTCATATCGTTCGAAACGAAAAGTGACAAATTATTTTCAAAACGAATTGCAGAAGAATTTTTTCAAAGCTTAATAGAAAGATTTTTTGTAACGTGATACAAAATTGGTTCAACAAGCTAAAAAATCATACGAATTAATCTGGACTTTCCCATCGTCGATGCTATTTAATATTTTGTGATATTTATAAACAACAATTTCAGATTCGAATTTTTGCAAATGATCAACCTCTGATTCATATCGTTCGAAACGAAAAGTGACAAAAATTATTCTCAAAACGAATTGCAGAAGAATTTTTCAAAGCTTACTAGAATGATTTTTTGAAAGCACCAAAAGGTCATCCGAGCGTCTCGCGCTTTTACAGCAAAAGTTCTAGAAGTTTCTCGACTTCGTTTGGCAGCGAAGTCCTCCTTGACGTATATATAATCTCTAATATGCTACTCCGGTGATGCGGAGGGTCGTGAAGAGCAGAGTGCGCGTAGAGCTATAAATACAAAGATATTATAATAGTGTAAAACGCATGTATGCAGACCCGAGAAAAGTGGAGTGTGGAATAGCGTTAAAGAGATCTCTCGAGGCTTGTACAATCGCGGAGAAAGCTTAATCACGACGTCCGGCAGCGCGAGGAGAGTGTGCCCGCGACAGCCGTTGTCATTTGTCGGGGCGCGAGAGACTGATTGCTCTTGGCGCGTGCATCTCGCGTGATTAGGTGCCCTCGGTTACCAGACAGCGCGACGCCGTTTATTTGCGTACCCGTTCACTTCGAGCAAGACGATCGCAAAGACGATGATCGCGATCGCCTCGTGAAAGTCCACGATCCTCACCATTTCCGAGCCAGACGGAAAGACCCGCTAGAAAAGCAAACAAAAATAGAGACACCTAAAATCGAGCGAAGAGAGTGTCTGAGACTCCCCTGAAAATTGGCTGATACGAAAGAGAACTCGCTAATTCATTTTTATTCTCGAGAGAGTTAACCTTTCTTTTGTAATATTATAAGTCTGATGCAGATTCGAATTTTATTTTTTTTTCATTTTGAAAATAATTTTAATATGTTTTAGGTTGACGAAATTATTCTCGTTCGGAACGAAGAGGAAAAATGTCTAAAGTGATTGAAATCCGTATCCACATAATCTACTGTACAAAATGATCTCCGTTTATGACTTATATAGAGACGCTTCGGTTCATCAGATGTACGAGTCATCAGGAAAAATTTTCTTTTTATCAGAGCAGGGGAGGGTAAATCACGCGGCGATGACCCATGCATCACACAGTGTAATGAAGGAAAATACCGAAATTAGAAGTTGTCAAAAATGACGCAACTCCTCATTGGCGCGAGAAATCGAAAATTCGAGCACGTGATCCATATATTGAAGTTGCTGATGGAGTCACGTGGACATCACATGATTTCAGAGTGTAGGGAAATTTGGAAGGCCACGGACCATCAATCCAGGATTGGAAAGTTTTTCGATTACTGTACCATATCAAATTAATTCTTTTATTGGATATAGGGGAGGGGAGGGCAAAATGGGGTACGGGGGGCAAAATGGGGTACCCCAAAAATTTGGTGAAAATTTACAATATTTCAAATTTTGATAAAAT
>JAPYYX010003020.1:0-25434 GCA_030522605.1 Cremastinae sp. B BG-2022a
AAAGACTATTTGATATTAAATTTTATCAAAATTTGAAATATTGTAAATTTTCACCAAATTTTTGGGGTACCCCATTTTGGCCCCCGTACCCCATTTTGCCCTCCCCTCCCCTACATCTGTACGCGGATGTATGTGTACATGCATACATAGGTAAATGATGTATAGAGGCGAAAAAGACATTCAACCTATTAAAGATCCGGTGACATTTGATAATTTATTCAGACAGCAGTGAAAATAAAATGGAACGATATTATAAAAACGAATAAAAAGACCGCAGGAGAATCGCGAACCCTCGATTTGTGGAAAAAAAATCTCTTGATCGGAATCTGGATAGACGTGCATTTTTACACATTAAAAAAAAGTGGGAGAGAAGAAGAAAGAAAAAGTCACACAGTCGTACACTGGGAATCGAGGGCTCCAGTCAAAAATTGTATACCTGGAATCAGGTCCCCAGTGCGGTTTTCTTTGAGGTTTTCGAGAGACTGCGACCTCTCGTTCTCTCTCTCTCTCTCTCTCTCTCGGCGAGGGAGAATCGGGAAGGAAACCAACGAATCCTTTTGATTCCCACCGAATCGAGAGTCTAGCCATACCAATAAATTATAGAATATTTATTTGGGCATTTCATATTTTTTTTTGCTTTGCAAAAAAACAAAAGTAGCTCCTAGACAAGATCGTTCTTTTTGGATAAAAAAAACCACGAATAAAAAAGAGCTAGTAACAAATAGAACAGGAAAAAAATGGTTGATTTTCGAGAGAATACAAATTTTTTAAATTCAACAAAGTAGAACTCTCACACTAGATGAGCCCAAGGAATTTTATGCTCAGTTTAAAATTGTTCCGAAATAACCATCATTTCGAAATAATTTTTTTCCTTCCATGCATGCATGAGTCTCCATCGTGTTTATTTCTTATTCGAGTCTTTTGAATAATTTTGTATTCTTGTTGATATATTTTACATGAAATGTTGGTTTTTTAAACTAAGAAAGGGGAAGAAAAAAGATTAGGAAAAAGGATGAGCTAGGGTCGATAAAAAAGGAGGACGAGGAAAAGAATGCTCATGATCGAAAATCTGTGGATCGATCTTGGATAATGTTTGCTTCTCGACTTGTCGTTACCATACGATATATTGTATTTGTATTTTTGTATATGTACAAACGGTTACAAGACCGTTTCTTCGATAACACAAGCTCAAGGAGCGTGCATGGGTGCTCGTACGTATGTACGTACAAACGTACGATAGAATCTCGAGGCGCCAGGAATCCGCCCACCGAGAAACCGTTTAACGTGCTCTCTGGACCAAGAGAGTGTAACCAGCCTGATCTATCAGAGATAAACTTTTACCAGTGCATTCGTGTTTACGTATTTTTATATAGATATACAATACACATTATATGTATGTATATACATACATATACCTACCTCTCTATAAACTTGTATCAATTCTCTTCATTCACTTATTTTTACCAGCATTTAAATACAAGTGATCTCGAGACGTTTGACAAGTTTTATAAATTCTTTCATTTCTATGATTTTTGAAAACTTTTCACACAACTTTCCACCAACTTGTCTCTTTTACATGTATACGCTGATGCATGCGCCCATGAAAATCTTCATCACCGATCCTCTTCATTTATTTAAAAGAAAAAAAAAGAGCTTCCGTGAGCAATAATTTGACAATTAAATAAACTTTTCACCATTTAATACGAATTTTCACAAAACTGCTCTCTCCTTTTCAATCTCTATTCTCTTTTTTTCTTATGAATTCGATATTGTACACACTTTTCTCGTATGTTTCCCCGCATCAGCGATGATATTCGAGAGGATAGAGTATGCGAGTGTTTATACAAAGTCGACGGAAAAGTCGAGAATTTGATAAAAATAATGTAGATTATTATTGGATCATATAGACATCAGGGTCAAGAATAATAAGTATGCAACGACGAAGAAGTGTAAGATTATATGAACTCCACTCGTCCGGGGGGAATCAATTACCATGCATGTGATAAGAAAATTAATATGTTGCGACAGTTGTTTTGCCTTTTGGCTCTTATCGATATTGCCTCCTGATCGAAATTATGAAAAAAATGATAAAAGCGAAAAATAGAAGAGAGCGGCGTTCTTTATCCTAATGCAACACTTTTACTGAATTTAATCAGCGATTTCGATTAACTTGAACGCGCGCGCGCGTCCACTGATGGTAAGACGGTCTTTATACAATAATAATGCAAGCAGGACTTTTTCTTTAGGTATTTTGTTCAAATACTTTTCTCAAATTTCCTGAAAAATTTCAACATCAGTTTTCCATCCTGCTTTCATCGCCTTTATTAAAATAATATAATGAGAGATTATAACTTTTTTCGCTTTTCGTTCGCATATAAGAGTGATGAATTTTTTCATTGGACGAAAATCCGATCGACCCGTTATCAAACTTTTGTAGATATATATGTAGATATATTGTGAAAGACGACGGAAAATAGAAGGCAGAGATAGATACCGATATTATTTCTTTTTATTTTTTACATCAGAGAGACTATGCATAATTATAAAAATTACCGAGCCATCAATAAGTAAAAAAATAAATATAAACATAATATACATATATGTATACGAGCAAAGTTGGACGAGGTTTGTCACTCGGCTCACGTTTCATACATGCGTATAATATTTAGTTTAATGGTTTTCGAGCCTCCGGAGAGAAATGTCACGACCGAAAGCCATTAGCCATTTAACCCATGGCTTATTCTTATCTGGAGGAGGCAAGCTTGAGGCACGTTCTACGCTTGCAGGTACAAAGCGCGCGGAATAAAGGAATCCATTTAAAGACTATTTATTGCTTCCTTCGCCATCGCATATTAATATATCAGACATTCCCAAATACTTGTTTTTTTTTTCTATTCAACCCCATGCAAACTCTCGTACCTTATGTGCATATGTCAGAACGGCAACGAACCCTGCTTCTGCTGTAGCTGCGCCCCGCGTCAACTTTTTATTTTATATTGTATGCTCTTCAATTTTTTAGATTCCCATCATCCGTATAATGATGGCGATATTGGAAAAGAAACGAGGTTGAAAATGTTGCATGCTCACGATGACTGCTTAATATTTATTTAATCATATAAAATAACGACAAACAGGTGGTGATCAGAGTATACGTAAAACGAACGAACAGAAAAGGAAATCGGCACAGTGCCAAGTTAAATTCTGTCTCGTGAGTTTAGGTATACATATACATGTTCAATACAAAACATATAAGCGAACGCGGATATACGAAGCTTGCACGTGCAACTTTTCAATCGTGCGTACAAAGCACAACGCAATATATGTATAAATTAATATTACCGTATTTTTTCGCCGCATTAACGAAATAAAGAGTTATACATATAAGCGCGTTTCATCAATGGATTCTCCTTAAAATCAATGTTCACTTCCTCTCTACCTCATTTTTTCAACGCCTACGATGCTCTCCGGCGGGATCTTCATTATTTTTATTCCGTCACGTATTCTCGATAATTTTTGAATAATAAACCTATTAGTGGCAAATAAATAATCGACGATGAGCTTACTTCTTCGCCTCCCCGCTGATAAGAACATTCTCGCCGATGGAATAGATTAAGAAAAAAAAAACGCTGCTATGAAAAAGTTCAATGGATGATGCATAAATTGAATGAATAATCCGAATCGATCATCATAAATTATGAAATTTTGTTCGCACTCTGCTTCCAGGCCATTCATTTTCCTCAAAATTATATTCCTCTTTATTTTATGGAAATAATGTCTTTCAAGCGCTATCGGCACTCCAGCAGAAACGCCTCAATGTTTTCCCCGTCTTTCATCGTGACGTTTGTCCAGATTTACCCCCTATTTTTTAAATAATATATACTGTATCGTTTTTGGTCGAAAAAAGAAAAAAAACATGCGTATATCCATGAATTTTGAAAAATAAATTTTCATGCGATCAAAATTTATAGATAAACTTTGAGTGGAGCGTTGTATATATACATATAGATGCGTATTACTTGCCGTTTTTGTGAGGGAATGGTGGGCGGGGGGGGGGGGGAGAGGCTGATCGAGCCAAGCGGGGATGAATGACGACACGTGAGTCAGTCAATTCGGGGATGCAGTTTATTGCTTTTTTCTTTCTCGTCGTCCTGCTCCCTTAATACCTTCATACGTCATTTTAGGATTTTTTCCCAAAGTTTTGTGCTCCCTTCGGTTGGTAACTGAAAGCGAAGGCCTGGAAACACAGATAACCAAAATATCCATAAAGAGATTTAATGTCCGGGACGAATGCGCGAATGATCCGAAAACGTTGAGGGTTCCCGCGTTGCGTGGGTGCGCTGCAAACTGATTTAGGATGTGAA
This sequence comes from Cremastinae sp. B BG-2022a, assembly GCA_030522605.1. NCBI lineage: Eukaryota > Metazoa > Arthropoda > Insecta > Hymenoptera > Ichneumonidae > Cremastinae sp. B BG-2022a. The sequence goes on from JAPYYX010003020.1 coordinate 4,362, forward strand.
CAAGGACATAACCACGATTCGGCTCAGCTGCGTCTCGAGACGCCATATTTCCTCCAATAATCGTCGTTTGTCCGACTACTTTTATTCTACCTAACCCCCTAATTCCACATGCAATTAATATTTTTATTTCTCACTTTTCTTCTTTTCTGTATTTTAAGAAGCTCTCGCGCGGTAAGACTCGAAAAGTATATTTTTATATTATACATAATACATATGTATGGATATAGAGAAAAGGTATAATGAACACATGAATATGAATACAGTGATAAACGTGTGTCCCGAGAGAGGTTGAAGACACACGTTTTGTTTTTCTTGTGATGGTCCTTTAACCGCGTGCGCATGATGGTCATTACCAGCTGGACAGTAACTTTAGATATTCCGTTATGTAAGTAGTTACTTAGCAGAGTATATAAATCTGGTAGGTTAATGTTCCAAGGTGGGAGATATCGAAGAGAAAAGGAGATGGAGGAACATGAGGAGTAGGAGAAGAAGAAGAAGAAGAGGTAAGAGAAAAAATGGGACAAGAAATGAGGAGAGGATCATGAGGATGAGCGCGTGCTGGATTTTTAAAGAGCTCATGGGATGCAGAGTCCTCGAGTCTCTTGAGCGTCTTGGATCAAGATGCTGAAGAATTAAGTATAGATAATAAGGGGTGAAAGAATAGGAATAAAAAGAGGGAGGTAAAGTTGAAATGAGGATCTCGATCGCGTAGGTTTTGTTGACTCTCTCCAACTTATTCTCCCCATCAGCTTTGACACTTTTTTTTGGCTATCGATGCTCCGTTTATATGTTAAACAATTAGAGGGACTGCATCATCAAAGAGCGATGATTATGATCGATTTTCCTTTTTTCCTCATCCTCATCATCCATCGAATCAAGATCGACATCCATCTTATTATTGCACACGTATTAATAACGTTCCACGCGAGGAAAGATCACTCCCCGCATTGAGATTATTATCATTATTATTCATTCGATAATGGCGATCTCTAATACGACAGATCGATAATAAAATTCTTTTTTTTTCCTTATCACATTCGTAACATTCGTTTTTCTTTTCTTTTATTATGTTTTACATATGTATATTGGTATACATCTATATATATGTATACGCCGTTCGCTTATTGTATATACTCTCTTGGAGAAGCAGATGAGCGGAGGAGAGTAGAAGCGAGGTTGTTCCGTGAGGACTGGGCTGGTGCGCGTTAGGGTTCGCCGATCGAGGAGTGAACTCGGATGAACTTCTCTCCTCATCTCTCCTCTTCTCCAATTCTGCGTTTTGCTTCTCGCTTGCCTGTTTCTCCGCGTCGCGGAGCAGCATTCGCGTTTTCCCGCATGCACGCGGGCGTGCGCAGCGAGTCTGTGGATGTGTATACTCTCCTCCTCCGGCCTGGTGAAGCTTGAAACACGTGTGGGTGAACTGAAGAGTTGGCAAGGAGCGAGCGTCGAAAGCCCTCAGTGAGCCAACGGTGAGCCAATGAACGAGCCAGAAAACGACTGTTCGGGTCGTTCGTCGGGTCAATGTCGCCAGAGTAATTACCTCGCCTCTTATTTCTCTCTCTCTCCTCCTTCTCCTCCATATTCTTCATCTTATTCCTCCTCTCTCAATTCTTCTTTTTCTTTCTTCTCGTTCTTCCCGATTTTTCTTGGCTATCCCCTTTGCTCGATCTCTTTCCTTTTTTCTTCTTCGTTCATCCGCGTGCTTCTCAAGTATTCCTCGAGGTCGAGAGACCTCATTCACTTTTTTCGCACTCATCCCTTTATTAAAAACGCTTCTTTTCTTTCTTTTATAAATGTTTATAAATATCATTTTCATAAAAATTAACCTCTTTTTGGAGATAATTATGGAAAATTAAAAAATCAAATGATATACATATGTATAGAACACACCTTTCATTGAATAATCTCAATCTGTTGGCCTTGAGTACTATCCGAGAGAATTTTCACAGTCGCGGCAGGTGAGAAAATTACCGGATTCGCAACTTCGAGAGCCAGCATGGCGCCCACAATATTCTCTGCTATATGCAGGTGCTGCCTCGCATCATCATCATCAGGCAAATAAAATCATATCCCCGCGACTTTAGCATCAATTCCATCAATATAACCTTTGTAATTATACAAGTCTCATAAATGTTATCCTACAGAAGAATTTCAGACCTCGCTACATTTCCCACATTCAAATTTCGGATAAGGAAATTCACTTGCATTTAAATTTATACATACATATATGGTAATTCGAATTCAGTGTAGGCTAAAAATAGCGTTTCCTTTCTTTGAAATTGTAAAAAAACTCTTGTAATATTGAGCATCGAATTGATAAAAAAGGAATTACTTGCGACCTTGATAATCAGTGTCGACTGGAAAGCAAAAAAAAAAAGAAAGAAAAACCTTTTCCGACGCTCGCAGCTCAGTTGGCCCGATGCGTCAGATGCTGATAAGGCCGATTACTCATAGAGATACGATGAGATATACCTATTGTGCAGGAAAGAGCAACTACAGCGTGAACACCATGCATTTTGAGATAAAAATATTGGTTGAATTAAAAGAGTATACATTATTCTTTTTATACACAGGCACTGAAGGGATCTTTATTTTCGAATCTTTTAAGGTCCAGTAGGAACGATGAAGTCGAGTGTTAATTAAATATATTACATACATACATACATATATGGAAAATTGAAAAGATTTTAATTGTTCCTTGCTGTTTTTTGCTTCATCAGAAATGACGATAACAGAGTGATTTTTAAAAAGTTTCAAGGTCGAGATTTGTGATGATGACCAAGTCCATGCTGTCCATGTTGAGATTGAAGTTGCGGTCTTTGCGGTGGTCCATGATAATAATGTTGATGACGATGCCCACAATGTTTTCCGTGGTGAACATGATGTCCATGCGGGGACCTATGATGTCCGTGATGGTGCCCACGGTATTCAGGGAATTCAGAACGAGATCTCATCGGCATTCCATTAGGAATGAAACGAAAGTGTCCCGGATGGTGGTGCCGGTTTTCGATAACAACGATGTTCAGAGTTCTAGGCATCTCAATTCTGAAAACAATAAGTGAAATGAGCTTTTACACTGAACGAAACTAGATGAAGGAGATGAGACACGTGCGATCGCGTAGGATGCTGATAAATTTCATATACCTATGTATATAGATGATATTCCAAGCAAAACCTCTTAGACAGGAAAATGTAAATTCTTTGAAAGAAATAATTGTACAGAATCTCACAATTACCGGAATTTAGTTGGCAGTTAAGAAGAGAGGCGAACGTGAAGCGAGAAGATTTTTAGCGTTTCGGTAGCGTTCAATATCAGCCGCAGGTAAACCGAATCCGCACTGAATTCTGATGCTAGTGAAGCGTCATTGGCTTTATGTACCCCGGCGTTTTTCCCACTCGCGAAAATCCTCCCAACAAAGTGGGAGATAAATTGCGCCGTGGCTAATCGAGCCTTGTTATCGCGCCGCGAATATCACGATGAGGACAGTTCCGGGAAACTGATAATCCAACTTATATAAGTTCGAGAGGAGCACCGTCGTCTCATCGTTATTATAAAATTGTTTTTATAAAAAAAAACTATTTCAAAATATGGTTTTCTTTATGTATACAATACATATGATGTATATGCTTCGATTTGGGGCGAATATCATATCACCTCATCATGGATCGCCAGTTAATGAAAATGTCGAGTTATCGAAATAATTCGTTTCATCAGCATCGGTGGCGTACACTTTCGATAGATAGATAACATAATTTGAAAAAGAAGCGAATGAAAAATTAAAAGCTGATGCTTAACAGCTGGAATAATTTTCGGTGCGATCGTTGTAAGGCTGATTTCTCGAGATTAACAGTACATCGTAAGTATCGCGCTTGAAGAAAGTACGAACATCATCAGGTGTATAACTCGAGTGATGAAATTTTTCAACAGACGCCGGCGCGGTTTTGAGTCACTACGAGCAGAGTTTACGTCACTGATACGGGAATTGGCGACATTAACTCTCTGTTATTTTTTCAGCCTCGAAAGCCCTCGAAGGTTCGCTGACGCGTGCCTACTTTTATTTCCTCGTCGATCTCGTCTTATTCTGATGATGGATGCGCTGACGAGAATATTAACACTTTTTATCATACGATATTATCGCAGTTTATTCTCTATCTACCTTTTTTTTTATTTCCCTCTTATTTTCGTCTACTAATAAGCTGCCTTATTTCAGGCTGACTAGATAATGAGAAGCGGATAATGATAATGATGATGATTGCTGACCGATTTGCTGACATGGTATATAAATGCTGATGGTGACGCGAATATGACGGGGCTGATCGTACTGCATTTTGATCATCGTCATTCCGAGAAAATGGGAACGAATTTGCGTTATCTTGTCCTTGTTTCGCGGAACGATTATATGAATCACGAAAAGTGTTGAGCATGTATAATTGGCCGAAAAGACCGAAAAAAGAAAGAATACCTCATCGAGCTCCAAAAATACATACATGTGCGATAAGCATCATGCACCTTATTTTCTTCATCCTTCATTTCCCTCATCAGAGCGCGAATAACTCTGCAATATCTTCTGGGATCCGTTCCGAATAAGGGAAATTTTGTCTATTATTTTCCGTCGAGTTTCTTCTCGCGGTTATTGTATATGTATGCTCTGAGAATAAAAATCTCTTATCCGCGATTAAATCAAGCTGATATGAGTTACTTTTTCTCACGATATTTTACGGGGGGTCATCTGTGTCCGAAAGAGAGTGCTTCGATAACAAAATAATAATTAGACCGACGATAAAAGAGAAACGATGAGAGAGAGAGAGAGAGAGAGAGAGAGAGAGAGAGAGAGAGAGAGAATCACGTTGAAACGATGATGATCTAGTATACCTAAAAATGTTTCATTGCGTTTCGCGACTTTCCCCTTTTTTTATTTTCGATCAATTATAAAGAGAAAATATGCACGTTCGTGCGCGATCGATCATCTCGTGCCATTGATATTTCAATCGATCGCTTCTTCATTCAAGAATAAGCATCAGGATGATCACCGTGAAAATTCTTGACAGCCAATCGAGCGTGTGCGTTTTAAAGTTTGCGCGACGATTTTCCTTATCGCTCTTAACACGAATACTCGGCGCGATTATATGTATATGTATATTTATCATCCGATGTGCATGCGGGCAATACTTTTTATGCTGCATGGCATTATTGCTGTGGAAGCCAGCATCAGGCCGCGGTAGAGAGGGAGAGAACGACCCGAACCCCTCGTTACAATCTAATCGTTGTGGGAGATGTTTTGCCAGTCGTCGAGCCTGCGGTTTATCTCGATACCTACATCATAAATTCAGGGAAGTGCTGTTTGGCATCGATTTACCGACGGTCTACTTCATGCACGGCCGATACTGCTTATATACACATTTTATAATACTCATTCCCACCATCAGCATATACGCGTATTCAGCATCCTCGCACATATTGTATACTTATCATTTTTAACATGCATATGTATACCTTTATACATATATATGTATATAGGTATTATGTATATTTGGCATTTGACGAGGAAGTAAGGATTTTTCATTCAAAAAATCCATGTTTCCAAATTAAAGATTTTATCGAAATAGAACCTAAATGATAAATCAGCAATATAACAAATCATCATCGACAAGGAAAGAGCGCTTTAAATAATTCAAGTGCTCGCGGTATTCGAGCAAAACCGATTTGATTCTAAATACATACATTTTATACATATGTATAGATATTATTGTATACACGCAATTTACCTATGCATCCGTTCTTAAATTTGCGATTTTTTTTTATTTTTCCTCCTTTTTCGTTATTCAATATTTCAATACTCGAGTTCTTTTGCTCGTACCAATATACACTATAATGATAACGATGAGATAATCGCATTATGGGAATATCTATCAGACTCTTGGAGAGATTATTTTAGAACAAAGAGGATGAGTGAAAATTACTTTGCTGCGCAGTTTAACAGATCTGGAGTAAGCTTGACGAATGCTATAGTGGGACTTGTTGAAATTGTTATGTATGATACTCGCTGTCGTACGAACTCTTTATTTTTCCTCTCTCGATTTTTTTCTTTTTTCGTCATCTTCTGCGGATGATCGGATGATTTTCATTATTTTATATCAAGTTTCCCTTTTTACATTCAGTTCGACGTAATTTTTACTGCTTTTTTTATTATTCATCACACCATTATTTTACGTTATATTATTATAATTTAACGTAATAATCTATGTATTATTTATAAGTTTTTCCTATACGAAATCACATTTTGCAAACCATATAGCTTTCTTCTGATTGTAAAAAAAATTATTTCGAGTGCGAAATTCCTTTTTTTTTTGTACATCTATCAGCTATGACTTTACTGACCCATATATTTCGATCAGTGCGCATGAGTATAATATGGTATTTAGATATACGTGTATGTATGTTGTATGTACATCTACATATGTATATGTACACAAAGGTATTATATATTTGTCATTACATTGCTAGTTGTGCACACGTGCAACGTATGCGGGCCAGGGCAAAGTGCGAGACGCAATTACGGTAAGTTTATCTTCACGTATAGCGTGTGAATCATTCGTACACACGATCATTATTGTCTTTCTTTGACTATACGTGAATGTTTCGCCCTATATATAAGCGACTGGACGGTCATTTATCACGAGAAAACACACACACGCATGCATTTGAAATATAATACATATATGTATATGTATATTTTTTTTTTAGAATTCGCTGCGTCGACGTTTCTTTGCCGAATCATCAGTTGCTTTTTCGTCTGTTCTCTTGCACTTGTGATTTCTCAATTGGCATATTGTGTATTCTTAAAATACACGATAATATCACCAATAAATATAAAATATGGCATGGAAAATGGAGACTAAAAGAAAAATATCGACAAGTTTTTTTTTCTTTGGTACTCATTCTTGTGAGTAGCAGAAGATATACAATATGTATATTGAGACGATGTTTAAAACCCATACAAGTGCGAGAGGGACAGATGCAGCAACGGATTTGCTATTTTCTCAAAGATTTTTTATATTTTAGAAAAAGTAAAAGAACCAGAGATTACTCTTTAATGGAAAGAAAGCAATGTCGAAAATTTTGGTTTGTTTTCAGAGAAAATAGCAAAGTTCGATTTCGCAGGATATAGGATATTTAAATATTACCTTAATAGAAAAATATGTAGAATAAAAAAATGTATTAGCACACGATGACAATATCGGAAATCGTCAATAAAAGATTTCTTCAAGATATGATTCCCGTGATATAAAATATAATCATTTTTCGCACCTAAAAATACTTTCGGTCGTTTTTAAAAATTGTAGAAAATTGTCGTTCCATAGGCTCTGACACAATTTCGTTTCGAGCACGTGTTTTTCAACTCACTCTCTGTTTCTCTCTCTCTCTCTCTCTCTCTCTCTCTCTCTCTCTTAAGTGGTCTGTGTCTCAGCAGGAACGAGAGCCGCGGGAGTTGTAATTTTCAACACAGTGGGGCCCATTGTCTGCTGATCCTAGACTTCTTTTCTGACGTTAGTATACAATCGTGCATTCGAGCTCGCGCGTTTGTATGAATAAGCACGTATAGACACGTACATACGAGCACAAGCCTTTATTCAGATTGGATATGTGTATCGTCAGAGACTATCAGAACTTGTCAAAACACTTCAGAGCTTTCGAACTCGGTTTCGTTCTCGACTTATCGATTTTTCCCTCCATCCCGCTTCGAACGTTCAAACTCTGTGTCTTTCATCTAGCATTCATATACCATCAAGTATTTATCCAATTTTGATACAAGCCAGCTTTTCCTCGAACGATCAACCAAAATGCTCCTTTTTCTTTCATCATCAGTGCCAGCTTTGACTCCAGTTTCGACCGTGGATCAGCCTCTATTAGCATTTATAGCGATCAGATGAGTTTTCCGCATATCGTTAAAAACAACAAAAAATGTTTACTTACATATATACAATGCTGGATGCTTATTGGCGCTGAGAAATCCTTAAACATGCATCTGCGAACTAGTTAGTTAGTTAGTTAGTTCGGTTTCCTTTCGTACAGCTTCAAGCTTTTATCATGCGATATTCCCCTTCCATTCAGAACCGTCTATGCCATATGGTTCATTCCAGCATTTTTTGCTTTTTCCCCCCCCCCCCCACGCCCCCACCACACCATTCGCACATGTTTGCACATGGGCACGGGAAAACTGCAGAAAACTTGTGCCGATACATTCGGTGACGTCCTTTTCTGGTTTTCTTCAAAGTTATCAAACCTCCGAAAACCCAGAAAAAACCACCTCCCGCTCAGCGCTGACCCGTTAGCCGATGAAAGTTAAGCGGTCACCCATCCAAGTATTGGCCGCGCCCAATGGCAGCTTAACTTGTGGAACCGCCGAAACTCCACATCGACCACGGGCCTACGACTGTGCCTACGACTGTCGGTGCATCTGCGAACAAAATATATATGTATGTAATTGATTTTATATATTTCTACGTATAGTGTGACATTACTTTGAAGAGGAAAAAAAATAAAGAAATACACATTCAAACCTGGACGGCTCTGATATAACATATAAAACCTCGAGCAGATGCATCTCGTTAGAGCGGGTAGGATGTAACTTCCGAGATGAAGAAGGATCGCGGACTCTTTTTTTATTTTTAAAAATGTTTCTTTTTATTCGGAGGATATTTTCGATTTCTCTCGCTCCTGTGTTGTTGATGGCAGGTGTGTCAGTGACGATGAAATCATGCATTCTCGGTAAGTTTTCTCGCCTCTCTCGTCAATATTATACACCTCCACTCTTATAACTTTTTCTTCAAACCTCATCGTGTCTTTTTTCTCTCCTTCTATACATATACATATGTAGGAGAGAGGGAGAGAAAAAGAGTCGGAGAAGCAGCTCGCACGCGACATCACTTTCTTTTTCTCTCTCAAGATGCTATACGTGCGGTCCAATCCGTTCCACGAATTTATGATTCGTACATTGTTGGCCGCACGAGAGATAGACTCTTTTTCTCTTTCTCTCTCTCGTGTACATGGTGATGTCGTCCCAATGCTTGCTCGCGAAGGAGGGTACGTCTGGACCCGAAAGTACCTCGACATGCGCCGAGAAAACGACATCCAGAAGATCAGACCGGGGACCAGAAAGACGCTCTTGATACTCGTTTAATGGGCTTTAAAGCAATCTCCGACACGGCCATAATCCTTCCTCTCTGATGCGCCGTTCTATTCTCGTATACACATACATATTTTCGATTTCCGTCTCACTGTTTTTTCGTTATCGTTTTTTCCGGCGTTTATCACTCCATTTATGAAAATTTATACTTATTATATACGCATACAAAATATACAATGGGTATTGTAGTAGGTAAACCAGAGCATCCGTCAACTTTTATTGTTTCGAAACATTTTTTTCGTTAATTAAATGGAGAAATAAAATATTTTTTTTATATATGTATACCTATATCTATGTATCTTCATCTGTTAAAAAATGACAAACAATTGTTCTGATCGCGCAATCTTGTGTAGCAATGAAGAAAATTTGAAGAAAAATTTGTTATTGTCTGATGAGATGCGCCGAATATACATATACGTATGCATGTGCGGTATGCATGGCGATAAGAATTTTTTTGTCCACTTTTTTAATGGATACTTGAAGGCAGATAAGTATATAATAAGGTTGCGATGTGATTGATTTATTCTGAACCAAGACCGTTTCTTTATTTTTATTTATGCTGCGTAAAAATAACATGTATGTAATAGCATTAATGGGATTGTGGAAAAAATAAAAAAGAGATATGTATATACAATATACAGGCGGGTTTAATCCGGAGCCAGATTGTTCGGACCAAGGCCAAGAAAAAGCTATCGCGAGTGATCTGATGCCTAGCCCAGCCTAGCCTCTCTCTCTGAGTCAGTAGGGAGATTTAAACAGCTGTTTTCGTTGCACGGAGCATAATCTAGCCCTGACGAGGCGCCCAGTCTGCGAGCAGGCGATACGTATATGTATATATCTACACATTTTGATGAGATGCATGAGGCCTTCTGTGTTATAATAGCGTGAAAAAAAAGATTTATTCCGAATTTTCTCGATCATGGTTGAAAAAAAAAGAAATTTACGAACATTATATGTGAATAAAATCTCTGTATAAAACAGAAAAAAAAAACGAAAAAAATATGTCACTCACAGAGATTCCATTTTATATCTGTGAATGAGGCTTAAAAAATATAACGATTCCTGATGATGATCAACATATAGCCTCTGTCTATTCAGTACTTTTCAGTTGCACCTTCTTATTGGAAAATAAATGTGTATCTATATACATGCATAATCTAATGGTTGATGGTAAATGATTTCTTTTTCTGTATATATGTATACATAAAATTGTCGCATATCTTTGGATCGGGCTGGAAAAAAGAAAGTTAATAATGAAGGTGAAATATGGGTTTCGTCAGAGCGTATATGTATGTATAATATATCTTGCGCATTTATGAATAAAATCTCGTGTACAGTCTCACCCTTACGCGCGCATAGCCACACACGCGCGCAAAGTAGCTTCCTAGTGACCTCGAGCGCATTTAGCTCATCTCATCTCTCGGTTTAAGATTCTTCGGCGATCATCCTCCGGCTCGAAACTCATCGCTCAAGAGCGATGATAGTGTACGCCGCCGATGTGGGTTTTTTTTCCCCATCAGGCGTTTTTTTATTCATTCTAATATTGTACTCGAGTATACAATATACATACTTGAACAATCTCGGTTATTCGTTTTTCAATGTCACATGCAGTCATTTCGTTTGGATTCGAGCCAACAAATGCAGTTTATAATAAACACCGCTGACGAGCTCCGCGATTAATTTCGAAAAAATGTTCTCAATATACATGCACCATCAGTGACAATGCATAAGTTTTTGACCACACGTTTTAAAGCATGTTTGCCGTTTTTTTTACAAGAAGGTTTGTATAATAAGTAGGCACAGGAATATTTACATGTAACTTGTTTTTGGATGAAAAATATTTGATTTTGTCATTTGATGAAAAGTTTCCGTGTTTGGGGTAAAGTTGTGGAGCTGTTAAGTAAAATTTCATCGCAGAATCGAACGCTGGTTTCGATTCAGACAGAGAAAACATACGGGCTAAAGTCTCTTAGCCATAAATTGGTGCATGGACTTGGAGAAATCCTCGACGATGTAATATCGTGGTCGCATTAAAATTGTGGACATGCGGGACCGCCGAATTCTGTAACATTATACCCGTTGAACTCGAACGGATGTGCGGGGATAATGCTCCTGCAGGATAATATCTTCGATAAAAATGCGAGAAATCCAATATCGTTTGACATCATTACAACTTGACGATTGCGAGAAAAGTATCGATATATTGGAGAGAGAAATGAGGACACATAAATAAGAAGAATAAATAATTTTTGATAAATATGAATTTAAAACAAAACAAGTTGAAATACATATTCAATACGCAATACGCGCGAACCACTATACGCCATTGAAAAATTTATTAATATCTTGTTCCGAAATGGAACAAAGGAAAGTTGCTAAAGATATTTCAGTGGACTGCATCAGTTTCAGTTCGAAGCGATCTTTATAATACATATCTTATGTCACTTTAATGTAATTGAAAGAAAAAAAATGAAAAATCTTTTGTTTTTCGATTTATTAGCGATGAATTGCGTGAAAATATGTGACTATACGGTGTTACTTTGTTGATCATTGTTGGCTCTCCGTGCACGCGAATTGATAAATTCCACGAGGCAGGAACGTATTCGAATTACCACCGCGGCGTCTCCTTTTTAATAACGCTAAAAAACATGATTTTTTTTCTTTTTTTTTTCGGCGACTTCGACGACTCGGGAGTGTCAATGAAATGACTCGGTCGTGTCGTCAGCCTTGTGGAAAGCGACGATCAAACTTTTTGCCGCGGAAGAAAAAAATCGATCGCCTGTGTCGGGAATTATCGCTTGGTTCGCGAGCTCGGGAAAGGAAACTTCGCAACTGTCAAAGAAGCTGTCCATAATTTACTCAACGTCAGGGTGAGTCTTTTCAACACCATCATATCATTCAGCTATACCTACAGCCATCACATTTCATTATATGTATATTGTACATACTAACGTATCCTCTAAAATTATCGATCTACATATACGCATGTGTATACATGTATATATAAGGGTATTGTATAATGTAAAAAATAAGGTACATTTTGTACATACATATACATGTATATTATTAGAAAATTGATGGAAGTTGTTGTGAGCAAATAAACATGGATGAGCATGGGTCATGCGACTTGGATGTCGGATAGACAGGAGAAAATGGCTCGTGTCATTGTCATCAATGTAACGTTCGCTCCGGGCGAATTTTCTTTTTTTTTCGCGTTCGGGAAAAGCGAAAAGTATTATTTGCAATTTAAAGAATTTGAAACAACTCGAGTGATTGAAATGGGAAAAATAAGTGTTGTCAAAAGTGAATTTTGTAGAGATGAAAAAATGTGCACTTCGATCCGGGTCACATCGAAGATATTCTTATTATTGCTGATAAAAACAATAATAGCCAAACCCAAACCGAGTCGAGTTAATACAGGGTTTGAATTTATAAAAGTATAACATAAAAAATGTAAGAATATCGTTCGAGATGACGTGGATTTTTTTGTTCTATTGCACATCACACAAATGATGATTTTATGAAATTACGAGTGTATTAATGATTATAAACGGAACGAAATATCGCTTATTATAAGAAGTTTAAGATGAAATTATCTTTTTTTAAATAATTGTAATCAAATCCCGATATAGGGTATATGTATAAGTACGTGTTTTTTTGTCAGAGTGTAATATTGTCATCAGTCATCCAGTAAAAGCCGATGATCTAGGCTCGAGCTAAGAAAAATATTGGACGACGCAAATGGGGGTTAATGATGGGGATTAATAAAATAATATTAAATCAAGATCTTAAAACGAGGATGCATGCGCGCATGATGAATGAAGGGTCAAAAAATAATTAAATATTAGATATTAGAGAATCGATTCTTCACTTTTTCTTGCTCCGCGCGTTCTTCGTCGACTATAGCTCTCTCGCGATGACAGAGAACGCGACACGCCGATGCTCCTTTGAATCGCGGAGGGACAACGAGAGGGGAGATCGCGGAAGACGCTCTTTGAACATGCTGGGAGATGAAATTCCAGAAAAGGTTTTAAGCCGAGTTTGCGCCGCCGCGTATGATTGGCACCGGCTCTGATGTCTCTCTGTGATGCTCCTTCCTTTTTTCGTTTTTCATGCTTTTACCTGAGCTTCGTAAAAGCGAGGGAGATAGAAAAAGAGAGGAAAAAACGGGGAATCGAAAAAAAAAGGATAAAAGAAATAAAAAGGAAAGGAGAGATAGAGGATGAATAAAGGCCAAACATGACCGCAGAATAATAAGCATCAGCAGGCCACCCCTGACTCCCGTTACGGCGAGAAAACTTCTCTCGCGCCTCGATCTCTCCTTCATCGCGTCTCGTTCGCCTGCTTTTTCATTGCCGCGCCCATGTAAAACAAATTCGTTACGACATGCGCGCTCTTCCATCAGCACCATGCATGTTAGTACTCGAAAAGCAGAGAATCTCGTTAAATATCTATACCCATATACATTTTTCTTCACGTTTCCATCAGCATTTTTTACTTAAATGAAAATAATAAAAACAGAGAAGATACGCGCTCCATCATTGAACATTTTGATATAGGTAGGTAATTCTTTTTCATTCGACGTAAACCATCAGCTATCTGATGGACGAGCATCAGCCTACTATATACTATCGATGCGAAATGAGATGAGCAAGACACAGATTATTTATTCTCAGCCTCGTAAGAGGGCCAATTTTATTTCATCATATTCTTCGATTTATTATTAATATACAATATATGTATTTTTTTCTTCCAATATATCATCCTGCTGATATCCAAGTTTCCCGTCTGTCTTTTTCTTCTCCAATTTTCATAGTTTTTCTCGTATGCACAGTCTCTATAGAAACGTCCCGAAACGCGATTATTCAGCCGTATATATATTTTTTTCTCTCGATTCCCGCCGGCGTTCCATCGTAATTCACGAGGGTGCATGCATGCTGCATGCGCACGAGAGAAATCATCATCAGAAGAGTGTGTGTCTCTTTACGAAATTTCGTTACCTTTACATCGTTTCGTCACCTCCTATTCTCCGTGCCGAAATTTTTTATGGCTCCTTCCATTGTTGCGACTCGGTGAAAATGAACCGTGACGAATTTTCCGATCCACATGAAGATTGAAAACTGTTGATGCTCCGAACCCTCGTTTCCCACACCCCTCCCCGGCGCGAACGACGCGATTCTCCTCCCATTAGTTGCGCTTCTTGTAGAATCCCCGCGTGCATGAATATACGCCGTCATTTATACAAATTCAAGAATTACGAAAAAAAAAATAGCATTTTAATAGAGCTTTTCTTATTTTCTAACAAATTTTTATTATTTTTTATTCGAAATTACTATATGGAGCCTTCATAATTATTTCTCGCGAAAAAAAAATTCATCCTCAGCATCATAAAGAAACCATCGAGCACTGATGATGCCGCATACCTATATGTATTTCATCATCATCAGAAGTTATTATTATTTTAATATACAATATATTTTCGGTGCGGTGCTGAGAGCTATCACCCCCGCCCATTAGGATTTATAAATGTAAATGTAGATTACATGACAACACTTGAAAAAAATGAATAAGGGAAATAACTATTAAAAACTTAAAATTTGACATAAAATTAATGGGAAACAATATGAGCCCTTTCGTTTTCGTATATATAGGTATGTACTTATATACAATATATAGGTATACTTGAAGAAGAGAAAAACAGCTGATTGCTGGAGACCTACCGCATTCTTATGATATGAATAGGTATAGATATATTTGGACATGATTTACAAATTTTTGAAACATCAACTTTTGTGCGATCCATGCATGTCGGAGGTCAAAATTTTTCCATTTTTTTCGAATTGATTTTATTTTCTGTTGAATTCGAGAAAAATGTTTGACGAGAAAAATTTTTTAAGAGTGTGATAATATAAAAGATAAAAACACCAGTAAATGGCAAAATATTTCCAGGGAAATGATAAAACGTAGTGATGCGGCTATATGTATGTATGCATGTACATGAAAAGAAAAAAAAACCTAATATATAAAAAGAAGAACAAAACAAATATAAGTGAATAGTATAATGTCGTACAAGATTTTCTGCGTCGAGAACAAGGATTATCGGCGGGATCAATGAAAAATCAGAGAAAAGAGTGATATAATAATCCAGACGGAAATACGAGGTTGCGCCGGGGGTGAAAAAAGTGATTCGAGTGTCAGCCGGGGTTAAGAAAAATTGGCACGTGCTCCGACCTCGACGCAACGGAGATCGAGGTCAATTCGCGTGCGCGCATCATTTATTCATTTTGTCCTCGACTCTGCGTCTTTCGGTCCAGCTGCGCCGATAAGCAGTCCGTGCTCTCTACGAGTGTTTTATTTAACTCAATTTCAATTTTAATCAACGCTTTTCGCGATAAGATGCATCAAGGTCGAGGAATGACGACAGGATACTTATTTTCCATGGAAAATGTCCATATTTTTCCTCAATACATTTTTACACTTTCGACACACACTCGGATATATTATTCAAATACGATGAACGCCGAAATATACCTAAGTATATATGTACGATTTTTTGAGGTCTTTTGTTTCGAGGACGCGTCGTTAAATCGCGGGATATTAGGTGCGATAACGCCGGGATAAGATCGAGCCCTCTTGAAGACAACGAGATAATGAAAAAAAAAAAAAAAATGGCAAAGAGTGTCGAAGCCTTTGAAGGACTAAATAGTGATCTTCAGCAGGTATCGAGTAACTCGGCAGAGGATACCTGTTGGGCAATGGAGAGATGAGAGAGAAAGAGAGCAGAGCAGAGCAGAGGAGGAAAAAAAAAAATAAGGATCTCGGGGACATGGTTTGTGGTAAAATCTTCCACCGAGTTCCCCTACTGCCCGGAATACTTAGCATCGATTATGAGACGACAATAGACCTACCGGATTTTAAATATGTCCGCTTATACCTGCGGCTACCTCTCGAAGCGGGGAACAAAAAACCCGAAGATGGAGGGGACCAGACGAGAGCGCGCTCTCGAATTACTCACACTCGGTGGGCTATAGAGGCCATGTGTCGGAACCTGCCAAAATCACTCGGGCACACCCTCGAGAAGCCCAGAGGTCGTTGAGAACGAGATGAAAAATCGGAACAATCTCCAAGGAACGAATGAAAAATAATATCACATCTCTGGATTATGCAGCTTTTTTGCGTGAAACAACTTTTTTTATTCGAATATAAGACTCGTCGTTTGGGAAATAATTTTCAATATACATATGTATCCATAAAAGCATGCCCCTTTTCGCCGGAAAAAAAAATTGAAAATTTAATTTTCAGTTCACTTCCTCGAGCATCGTCAGGTCTCATTTTTTTCTTGAAATAAAGTTGAACATTTTTCTCTTCCTCTTGCCAAATATATTAAGGTATTTGAGCTATCATATACAAATCTATAACGATGATTTTTTTTCAAGTTTAGATTTTGGATTTTGAAAACAATTTAATTTAGTATTCATCATTATACGCGTATAATGAAAAACTAATGTGAAAATATGTTAGGAGGAGGTGGAGAGTTTTTTTAAGGGAAAAAGTCAAAGCGAGGCTCACAATATCGATATTGGAGATGTTTTTTCATCAAGTATATAAGATGGCGAGAATCCTGAAGAGCTCGCTATTAATGCGCAAAGAGTATACCGGAGCACACATACTTGTTTATCGATGCTTTCCTGTTTTGAGATCAAAGTGAAAGTGCCGCTTGTTGGCTTGCTCTTCTCTTGTACGTGTTTTAATGCCCGGCAAAAGACTCGAGAGTCCGCTCATCTCGTTCCTTCCCGCTTCCTCTCTTCGAGAGTATACAGAGAGTGTAAGAGAGGAAAGATATACTATTGCGTTCTTTGAATCGTGTGTGCTCGAGAGGCCAGAGCGAGTCCAAGCATTATGTCACACAGCTGGCGCACTCGAAGTGATGCAGGTCGTTTCCACGTGTGCACTCGTGAAAAAAATAAAGCGATCAAGAGCCAGAGGAGAAAAAAAACCGTATATATACATATATATAGATATGTAGCGCGGAAGCTCGAAAGAACACTCATGCACAGGAATCTGATGGTCCAAGGTATATTTCATAAATGCTTATGGAGAAAACAGTTTTCCAATTGAATGGAATTTCTTCGAAATAAGTGCGCGTAATTCAGAAAAAAATTCTGAAATAAAATGATTCAAATAAATTATTATCTCGATTTGGAAGAGCATCAGAGAATACACGTTCAACGGAAATAAGTATGTCCGATTCAAACAAAACATCTATATCCTCTCTATCCTCCCACCATATTAGAGAGTACACTGGAAAATAAAAATTATTCGCAGAGGAGTAAAAAATAAGGAAAATGCACACGTAAAAGTAATGTATATTGTATGAAACTTTTGACTCGGAAATCCCATTAACGTGAGCAAAGGCGAAGATTAAAGTGAAAAACAGAAGTCTTTAAAAATGTAATTCTATATTTGCCTAATTCTCGGATTTTTAGCCTTGCGAACGACAAAGCGCGAAATAATTTCCACACCTGATGCTTCTGCATTTGCATGCACATACATAATATGTATATGTATAGTTAGGCTCGAATCATCTTTAGAAAATTCAGTGTCTTTTGCTTCCAAAAATTCATCGGATGCAATTCATGTTTTTTATCAACACTTTTTATTACTTTTTGTTTTTCATTTATTCACGTCATAGAGCAGATATTTAGCTCTTATTCTCTCACGCGTATGTAGTAACTATACGCGACTTGATTTTGAACCTCCGTAAACTAAAAAATGTTATTTATGACGTAACGTACAAATTCTTTGTTTTTTTTTTTTTCGTGAACTGAAAGGCCCTCTGGTATCTCCCCTCCTGCGACCCGTAGCCAGGTCACGTGGATATTTTTTTTGCTCCTATTCATCGCTAATTCCACTTTTTTCCAGTGCACTTCTCACGTGATTAGACTCGATATATGTATGTTCCTTTTTCTTTTCTTTTTTCCCCGTCGTCCTTTCATCGTGTGTGATCTTTCAGTATTAGGATGAGAAGTTTCGAGTATACGATGTAGATATGCGTATGTGTGTAGACCTCTCGAAAAGGAAAATACACGCGATTTGTTAAATTTTCCCGTCCCTGCGACGGGGAGAAGGGATCCCAGATAAAATGACCTCTCTTGATTATTCGGAGCTGGTGAACTAAAACGGCTTTCGTTAAAACGCTCATCGCGGCCGAGTGATTATATTTTTTCTTGATGCCAGCGAGCTCGAGAACGCGGAAAACTTTTCCTCCGATTTTTTCGACCCACTCCAGCATGGACGAAGAATACCTTATCCCCTCACGTTATTGCACATTTCCTTTTATTCCGTTTTTTGCTTCTTTTCAATCTTCGAAATATCTACCACTGTAGCTTGAATTTGGGAAAATTTTCATAGACGGGCTAATTTTGTGATTTTTATTTTGGCTGGATTATTTATTCTCGATTTCTCGCTTTTTCATCACACCTGAAATGCACATATAAATGTCTACGTGTATATCTACATAACATATACATATTTTTTCAAAGCGGACGACATGAATGCCAAATAGTGCATGGAGAGCGAATAATCATCAATAATATTTAGAGGAGGAAAAAAAGATTTGTATCTAGAAGCATGTGCATCACCGACTCGTAAAATAATATAGTACATATAAATATTCGCCCACATTCATCTTCGATGACTTCTTTTGTAAAACTTGTCGCTCGCACAAACTTTTATTCCTTCGCTTTTTTGTCTGCCGTGGTCTGACCGTAGTCGAAATTATTACCATTCGGTCACACAAGATTCGAGCATGGACGTGTTTCTTTTTCTTTTATTTCTCGAAAAATCGACACGATTCTTCTTTTTTTCATTTCTTCAGCTAATTTGAAAATTAATCGCTACTTCTTTTTATACTTATCTAATACTATTAGACGACGCATCGCTTCGTGATATTGATTTTTATAAAAAAACGTTTGATTTAGCCCATTTTTCGCAATGATAAAAAAAGAACAATTTTTGTCAAATCAATCTTTATACAAAAAATTATCCGCCTTCTCAAGGAGAATAAAAAATGGTTGCTCGAAGCGTGGTTACAGAAAGGAGTACTTTTTCACGAGATTAAAATCGAGACTCTCGTAAATAAGTTGTGCTTTCTCAAGTCTGAGTTGTTCGTTGTCTTCGTTAGTTCGCGTTTGGGACGTTCTCTCTTCCTTATATATTTACCTTCTTACTTTGTTTATTTCGTTTTTTCTTTACCTATGTATACATATACTGATCGCACCGGAGTTGATAATTGACTCTCGTTCGAAAATTGCCACGCAACGACGAAGCCGCTCACATCGATGAAACTTGACGATTGGCTTATTCCCTCTCCTGTTGGTGCTCCCTAATACTTTTTTCTCCATTTTTATGCGCGGGACGATTCTGAAATCGGTTGAATTTGGAAGCTTTTGATCTCAAGAGATGAAACACACACATTATATTCCTGGGGGAGAGGAAAAACGGCAAAACAGAGAAAAGTCTTTCAAGTAGATTCGGGCGGTAATATTTATTTCTTGACGAAGCTCGTCTCGCGCGGTTTTCATAGGAATAAAAGGACAAGAGATTTTTTTCCAATTGTTATGAGTTATGAGAGATAAAAAAACACGGCATCGCGAGTGATGATTTTCTCGTTGCGTCCAATGCAAATAATAATGATCGATACGCACATGCACACATTATCTGTATGTATGTATATTTTATTATGCGTATATGCATTGTGTATGTATGTATATATGTGTGTGTCAAAGAACATAAATGAAACCTTTCGAGAGTAGAGGGACAAATAAGCGGTCGTATCTATATACATATGAGATACTAATCTCGCAAAAACACCATCAAGATGGTGTAAAAAAAGGAGGCAAGTACATTTTTTCATAGTATTGTGGTAAATAATAACGAGATTGTCGTAACATGATAAGTCTGCTAAATAATAATTTGAATTATTGAAAAAAACTATACAGAAGAACTTATAAATATATAAAACTGCAATCAGACTACGATAACAATGAAGAATAAAATTTCGAAAAAAATACTTGCCGAGATATATTTAATAATAAACTCGGCAAGTATTTTTTTAGAAATTTTATCTTTCAATATTATCGTACTCTAATTGCAGTTTTATATATTTATAAGTTCTTCTGTATATTTTTTTTCAATAATTCAAATTATTATTTAACAGACTTATCATGTTACAATCTCTTTATTATTTACCACAATACTATGAAAAAATGTACTTGCCTCCTTTTTTTACACCATCTTATTGATGGTGTTTTTGCAAGTATTTGACTTCTTTTCGTAAAGTTTCGTTTGATGTCCATTTATAACCATTAAAATATTTTTTTTTCAATTGAACCATTCCAACTTATTGGTCCTTTTATTGATATTATATAATTTGTTATTATTTTGGCTTATTCCTATGAATAATTCCATATGTTGAGAACGTTTTATTAACATTAACAAGACAAGAAAAGGAATACGAAAAAATATAACCTTTATAACATTGAAACCGAATCTTCAAAAACTTCGTAAATTGAAACAAAAAATTAAATTTCTATTTACCATGGTACTGCAAAATCGAAGAATATGTCGAAATATCGAACTTTCAGTCGTCACTACACTATTATATCGATTGAAAATTTTATTTTGTTTCATTCATGTATTCGCGAATGACCGACCACGGCAAAGATTGCCGAAAGAATAAGAATTTGACGTTCAATTTTTGACGTATGCACGTCTGATGGTGTGCGAAAAATTCCGATGCGAAAAAGTTTGATGACAGCTAGGGGCTAAAAATTTCGATGAAATTAATAAAATGATGATAAAGTTTGATACCTTAGACAAAAGTA